>JAGDQP010009080.1:24609-60601 GCA_022664845.1 Lepisma saccharinum
TTTGTACACATTAAGTTCATATTTACTGTAGTTTGCATTATCTACACTTCGTTTTGAAATCACCTTTAGTACATTTGCCAATGTTAAATTAACATTTTGTGCATAAATTGCGTATCAGTACACCAGAAGTTCATATATTATGCACTAAAAATGTGCTAGTGTAAAAATCTAATATAATAGTTCATATTAATTTCACGAAAAGTTAATATATTGTGCACTAAAAATGTTGTAAAACTGGAACATATTGTGAACTTTTTTTTTTCGGGACACATTGTGAACTTTAAGTGTACTTTGATTTTCAGTGTGTCTGTAATATGGTGAAATTTGTTTTCGCCAACCAATTCTCAATATGAGTCAATGCAGGGATGGATGGAGGGATTTTCTGGCCTTCGGGCCCTAGCGTTTATGTGAACACCTCCTGTCAAGTTTCAGTGTACTACATAGAACAGTAGGCCTTAACCAGTTTATGTGTGGATTTGTACATCTCTCAATAACTTGGTTCATATAGACTCCATTTGTCGATTTCTGTACGAATTTAACGGTTTTAAAATTTCATGGACCTGCTGAAGCTGAAGAACACCTTGGACCAAATACAGTAAGGTCAAGCGAGGATAGATCGCGCAGAATTCAGGAAAAAATCCCTAATATTCTAATTTTTATGCAAACTTCTAAAAAACTACACAATACAGTGGACTGTCTTTAATTCGAACTCCAAAGGGATACGAAAAATGTTCGAATTAACAGAAATGCATTATTAAAGAATAACAATAAAACGAAACTGCTTACTACTTACTGTATAAAGGAAAAAAGTAATATGCTGGGTACTTTACGCTAAAAACTGCCGTATTTTAAGATACCAGTAAAAGGAAATCATATTAAAATAAGTGCAATATAAGGTATGAACATGTGAAATCACACACATGTATAACAATATTAGCTACATCGTGATTATTTGGTTTGTTAATTTTGACACGATTAAGAAAATCTTCAATTTTATCTATTGCGTGAGCTTCAGTGCGGACTTTCACACTCTTTCTGTTCTTACAAGACATTCCTTAGTGGAGGATCGGGTTTAAGGACGTACATATTCACACAAAAGGGGTAGGCAATCCCATGTGATTGAACAGAGGGCGTGTGCTGTATACCAGCAAACAAAAACTTATCTTCTTTACAATTGTTTCTGGATAGCTGTAAAGCAGTTGAAATTTATTTCTTATATGGCCAGCACTAAAAAATCGTGAAGTAAGTCTTCGAGCCATTAGAATCCAGGAATATTTCCTTTTCTTTTGAATGAATGAAATCGTGACTTCGAATTATCCTAATAAAAGGTTTAAAAAATTCGAATTACATATGAATTTTTAACATTGGTTTTAGTAGGAAATTTGCGAGTAATAAACTTCTATTCGAATACTTATAGTAATTTCAACTATCCGAGTTCGAGTTAGTATCTTGTATACAACTACTTTTTATAACTCTTTTATATACGTCATTGTATGCTTAATGAAAATGATTTTTCAAAAACCTAAATTTGCGCAATCTCTCTTACTATGGTAGGTGAGACTGCGCATGAGAATAAGATAACATTCGATGGTACGAACTAAATAGAAACTACTTGTTGTAATACCGAAAATAATGTAAACTATTGTTTTACAAAAAGTAATTATCTAAAACAGCATTAATTCCTATTAAATGTTACATTTCTTACTCTTGGTAGTGGTTATCAACTTTTCTAATACAATCATAAATGGACAGAGAAAATAATTGACTCTGTGTGGCGAATTGGTGATCAATGAACGTGTGTGAAGTAATGGGCCAGGACCAAAAATGACACCGAAATTTATAATGAACGTACCTTATGTGAATGCGCAATCTCTCTTATTATATTAAATGAATGTACTGCGCAATCTTTCCTACTTGACGTTTGCGCATACTATTATCATTACGGAGGAGAGATTGGGCACCACAGAGCTTGGTTGGGAATTTCGCGAATGACCGCAAACTGCGTCAAGCACTATTTCTAACAAAGAATTAACTCAGATACTTCCAGATTTATAATTAACTAGCAATAAAATATTTCCTTTGAAAAGATACACAACGTTTATGAAAATTCAAGCAGTTACCTGTCATAGACGCAAAAACATGATGATAAATTTCAGCAACCACCTTCTATGAACGAAGGAATTTAACTGTCAAATCTGCCAGTAACGTATTCACTTGTTCTTCACTCGCAACATGTCAGTCCCATTCCTTCCCGTCTTTCCAGTATGTGCGCAGTCTCCCCTGGCTTTACCTTACATGGAAGTTGAACAAAAAGGAAACAATGAAGAAAGAAGCGAAATAGCTAGGTCGACCCCATCAGAAAGCCCACAAGCAAGCCAATAGGGGCGAAACAGGTCCCTCTAGACAATTTATAGGGAGAGAGTTAGAAAACTTCAGAACATTGCGCAAGCTGCTATGGAAACGGCACCTTGCACAGCACTACGAGTCAGATATCAATATAAGGATACGAGATAGCAGACACCAGAAATCTTATTTGAATTTGGCTGAGTTCAACAAAACACCAGTCAGTTTCGAAGAGGACATCACATTTATTCTGTGGAGAGCGGTACTTAGTACAGACAGTTACCAAGTACTACAGACAGTGTGTACGGAAGTATGAAGTGTTTGAATTCACTTTGAAAGATAGCAAAGCCCGGTTTGGTTCGCAGGTTGTCGCGTTGGCTCTTCAAGAAAAAGTTACAGAGAATCAACAACACTAAGTAAAACTAAAGTTTACTTTCAAAAGGCAGAGAACGCCTCTGAGGGACAAACAGATCCCACCACCGAGAGGTCTAAGGAGAGGCACCATAGAAGACCTGTTGGAAATCTTGAAAAAACACAGGAAGTAAACTAAAGATAAATAAATAAAATTCAGATGCACAGAAAGAAAACTGCAACATAAAAATACAGGTCTCTTTTCAGGAGCAACAAAACATTATGAAACGTGAAAACTGTTTTTCAGGCAAAGAAAAAGAAAACCTACAATAAAAATCCTTTTCCAACCTACAACTCGCACAAGGTGCATAACAAAAGAAGCAGACACACAACTATGAAAAGCAAAGTGCATCAATCGCTCGTTTATAACCTGGCAAAGAATTTAACCACACAGGAACTAGAAATCTTGGAGAAGGGAGTTTCGTTCTATCTCATGCCTACGCTGAATACTTTCGCCGTCATAAAGACCGTGAAACGTTTCTGGGAGATTCTAGATAGACATTACTAGAAGGAACTACAGTAGAACGTCGTTATCCGCACGCCAGTCATCCGCAAAGTCGATTATCTGCACAGGATCAGGTTTGGTGATTATTTATTAACCACGCGATTCACGCTAGTTCACGTCAGCAATAACAGGTGGTTCTGTCGTCAATTTTGATTACAACATATATCGAATATTTTGAAGAAATAGAAACCTACTTATATTCTGTATGTGTTGTTCTGCCTTAAATAAATGCAGGTTCCCTTATACGCAACAATTGTTATCTGCACAACCCTCTGCCCCAATTAATGCGGATAAAAGACGTTCTACTGCGTGTGAGATAAAATCAAATTTAGGGAAATACAAAATACCTCTCTTAGTGTCAAAAGGAAGCGATATGGAACCAGATATATTCCTCGGTTTTCTACGAGAGTGTACTGGTCATCTACAGAAGAAGATGTTAGATCTCATTATACGAGTAATCAAGACAAAAACCAACTCCCAAAACAAAGACATCCAATCAAACCCACGGGCAAATTAGAAAGATTAATCCTAGGGAAACAAGGATATGAAAGAGAAGCGTTGCTACAACTGTAAGATAGCACCTCCTTCAGAGGGGTATATCAAAATGACTGAAAGATAATGGTAGAAAAGAAACGAATATTTTAGACTCTGTAGTATTAAAATAATTACACAGAAGTAGACTGGTTAATCAACTCTAATGCAAAATTGTCCATGTTTTACTTGCTATCGAAGGTTCATAAACAACCTAAACCGGAGGCCAGTATTCACCGGGCAGACCCATAGCTCGGCATGCAACAGTCCAACAAGATAGATGGATAAGACCCACTGCTAATCACATATAAGGGGCCGCGGAACTTGACACAGTACCTAACACAAGCAGTCTTCATACAAAATAGCCCATCATGCACAAGATTTAACAAAGAAAGAACCCAACAGAGTTGAATTGGGTTAACAGCATTTCAAAACACATAATAAAAAATAGAGCACTGTCGCTTACAAACATGAAAACGGCGTTTTGAGGACCAAAACCTATGAGGATATCTAAGAAATAAATAATACGCGGAGAGAACAGGAGATGCAAACCACTAAGTGAATGAAGTGAAGTATGGTATTACAGAATTCAAAGACGCTTGAGCTCATCGAAGAAACCGATATAGTATAGGAAACCTAAATCCAGACAAGTCAAATGAAGAAGCCACAATAAATGTACCAAAGATCAAGCAGAAGGAGGAAGTTGACCGCAAAATTAAAACTTTCAGAAACCAAGGAAAATAAGTGAAAATGAAAATAAATGGATTTGAAACACAGGAACCAACTTGGTGAAAGATGTACCCACGATATACATATCCGCACACGAACATATCATATTAAGACCTACTATTCTATATACAAAGTAACCAAAAAGGTTTCTGTCGTTCTAGAGCAGTGATAGACAAAGATCAATACAGTGGATACGTATCTTTAGGTTTCGAAGTAAGCTCCACCAGCATCCGACACCTTTTGCCAACGTTCCTGCAGCTGCACAACACCCTGGTGATAAAATCGGCGGTCTTCGAAGCAAAGAAGTCCGTGAGTGCATTCCGCAGGTCTCCCTTATTGACGAAGGATCTCCCACGGAGGTGGTTGTCGAGGGAATGAAACAGGTGGTAATCTGTTGGTGCAAGGTCCGGTGAATATGCTGCATGGCACAATGTCTCCCAGCCAAGTTGCTGAAGGATCTCCGGAATCCTCTTTGCCACATGTGGCTTGGCAGTGTCGTGGAGGAAGAGCACACCCTTGCGATTCACCAATGCCGGCTCCTTCTGCCGCAATGCACGGTACAGTGTACACCCTTTGCAACTACTGTGAGTAGAGGTCAGCAGTGATGGTCTGAGCAGGTGAAGGAGCTCGTAATGCACCACTTGGCGACAAGTCCACCATACAGAGAGCATAACATTTCGTGGGTGCAGAGGTGGTCTTGAGTGTTAGGATATTTATATGAACTTTGAACGAACTATTGCATCAACACATTATCAAACAAGAATTCTATTTTATCGTTTATTGGAAATGTGAAAAAGAATTAGCTTTCCCTTTGTTCTTTTGAATTTTATCGACAATACATTTTCTGCATACATGGATCAACTTCAGTGTTGGGAATTATTAGCTTGGGATCGCAAATGGATGGTAATATGGTAGTTATTATCAGAACTATGATTATAGACTATGGATGGTACTAATTGAATAATCAGCAGATATGTTAGGGAATCTATATATCTGAAATTCGATATGAGATGTACTGTGCACAGGAATGTTTACATTATTGTGTACAGTAACTATATGGTGGATATGCTTTTGTTAAGCAATGGACCTAGATGCTAAACATAGGAAAATCTCACATTAGTATACGTCAGTTTAAGTTAATTTATGGAAATAAATGGGATGGATTTTACATACACCTCCTGATTTAAGATATGGTTTACCTGGTATTATAATATGCATATGTATAGTTGTTGCATTGAGCGTGCGGGCTTAGGATTAACCACTGGCTCCTCTCAAACACTGAGGTGTGAGGAACAGGCTCACATAACGACAACCAATGTCTGGTACACTTAGGTATGTCATAGAGGACCCACGTTTCGTCACCAGTGAGATGGATGTGTTCAGGTGCAGAGTGAGCAAGGACAAACAGGCTGTCACTCGTTGTTCCTTGTTAACTGCCGAGAATGTGTGGGGTACCCACTTGCTTAACATGTATGACTTCCCTATCACATGCAGGTGCAGTCAGCGGGAACATGGAAGCTTTCTGCAAGATCATCACACGTTAGACCACTGTCCTCCTCGATGACTGCTTTCAGGGCCTCGTCATCCAACACATGTGGCCATCCACTGCGAAGTTCATCATCAAGGCTCACATCTCTCGAACGGAATTTCTGGAACCAATGTCTGGCGGTGCGTTCGTTCACGGCATTCTCACCAAATGCCTGGCATATGCGGTGACTTGATGCGGCAGCTGATAGGCCTACTTTAAAGTCATACAACAAACACATCCAAACAAGTTGCTTCGATACCTCCATTTCATTTTTACACTGGACGAGCTATGACTGCTGTGTGTCAACACCGTGCCTAATTTGCTGAAGGTCAATTGTCAGACCACCCGATCACTAGGCAGGCATGTGCGTCATTTCGTTTCCTTTCTGTGAGCACATGATTAATGGGACGTCAATAACGGCAAAAACTTTTTTGATTACCTTATAATAACCTGATACTTGACAGGAGGTGTACACATAAGGCACACATAGCGTATACATTTCGCACATAGAACACATGAAAAGGTCCTAGGTAATGAGCAAACACGGTAAACTGCCAGCCACACAGAGAATTCGTGCATACGTACGGGACATATTCAGTGGGGGTTGATCTACTACACTCGTCAATTAGACAACAGCTGTAGGTGTGACATCCTCCAATTGAAGGATATGTTAGGTGATGTTAATGTAAGATCCGGGCTCCAAGCCTCGCCCAATACAGTGAGATATAGACTTCATGTACAAATGTGTGAATCAATAAATTTTCTCAAATTTCGACCAGAACCTCCTGTGTTGCTCGATTTTCTAGAATCTTATTGGGTCTTTTAGTCCAGACCACCATATTATATTTCCAAAGCAATTCTGATCTTGGCAACCATGATATTTGAATTAGGCGTACCTTTTTCGACAAAGGTAGTTTTTGTTGCCTTTAATTCCTAAAAAATGCCTATGGTAGTTGGAATTTAAAAAACAATAAACTACTCTATTAATATTATATGACAGAAATAACTGTAATCTCTTCTTCTATTACAAATTTATTGAAGCGCAGTCTAACATTACAAATAATGAAATATACTTTAATATACGAGCATAAATTACTTTTGCCAGACTTGAGCAAATATTTTTATTTATTCCCAGATGCCAGTTGGACCACGATATGGTTTGAGATTGCACAGAACATGAAAGAGAAGAAGTAAAACGTAATTTATCTACGCTCCAGGAAACTTTTGCCTTCCCACCAATTCTCTCCAGTGGCAAGGAAGGTATCTTTTCCAATTGTATTAACCTTAATTATGAAAACGGGGGTAGACAGTATGTAGAGATTTAGTGCTAAACGAAGGAAGCTCAATGTAGTAGCAGGATATTTTTCTATATACTTGATTTTGATAACATAAGATTTTTGGTATTCAGGTTATTTTACAAGAATAACATAATATTAGACTTTGCCTTTGAAATTTTGACCGAAAACCGTACAAAATATTTAAAAATGCATATGAATATAAATTATATAGGCATACATAAAATAATAACTGTATACTTATTAAAATGTTTGAGATGCTTGTTTGCTTACCAGTGTTAGAGAACAGACCACAACACAGTCTGGATAGGAGCCCTCTGTCGCGAGAGTCTCGAGATAGTGAATTAATGCCAGTCTCTAACAATAAAGAGAAGAAACAGATTAAGCTAGATGAATATAAAACACACAGAATCTTCATAAAAACAGACAAATATTTGTTCAATTATGGAGATGAATGTTTATTAAATAAAAGCAATTGGTGTTCTGTTTAGTTAAACTAGCAGTCTTTTCTAAGTTCAACGTAGATCGTAGCGAGAGTTGTAGATCAATCATAGATCTAGAAAATCAATCAAGTAGCGAGATAATGAAATTAAAAATATGCTTAGAATAATTATTTTAATTTTATAGACAGTTCTGAGGATTTACAATCTAACAGATATAGGTAACAAATTCGAAAATACTATCAATTTTTAACATTTAGGCTATTACTTAACCTTAAATTATACTTAAACACAATATTAAACAAGAGTTAGAAAAACCAAGTTAAAAACGTACACAGATAAAACCATAAATTCTGAAAAATATATTTAGATATGCGTGGATGTACAGAATAATATTTTTTTGTCCTGATAATTCTTTACGAAACAGGAGTGCAATTAAGTTTGTTCTGTGCATCCAAGAAATCTGTTAACTAGTATGTACCTCTTTCAACAGGAATCGCCGACAATATTGATGGTCTTGTATTCGCCCTTGGATCTTGTATTTGCCCCTCCCGAAATCATAATATAATTTTCCGAAAAATTTCTGTTGTAAAATTCAAAAAGTTAATTTGGTTATGTCTACATATTTTCAATATGTATACTTTCGTTGTGGTTTACTACAAATATAGCATCATTATGAATATCGACGGTGGTATTTATGAATGATTTACGCTAACTTAAAAAAATAAGCAGATGAAACAATTTGGATTTTCTCCGTCTCAACAGATCACAAAATGTCACGGGAAGCATCGTTTCTTTCACTCAAAACTCATCTGTAATTAAGAAGGATTGGAAACTGTAGGAACACCTCTGGCTTGTTACGTCCCCTACTGGGTACCCTAGTTTAGACTATATATTTAAATTTACCACTGCTTCGACTCTGGCTGGCGTGGGATTTGGTTTTAAACTGAAAGGTAATATTAATTAGTATGGAACTATGACTAAAACAAAACAAAATTCTATATATTGTGTGTAGGGTCGTCCGAAGTAAAGAGGGCACTGTGTATGTATAGCAAAGGAAACATGGAACAAAACTACAGGAAAATAATTGACCTATTTATTTAGGGTTCCTAGATCTTCCGGTCGAGGAGCCCAAGAATAAATGAGCGTACATACGTACTGATAAAGCGTCTTATATACCTCTACGCAGTGGGTACTTATAATAAGGCAGCTTCCGCGACAGAAAAATGGATCTGATTTTACATTCTACTGAAACATTGCTTATTTTAATGAACAATTGTTATCAGAATTATTCAAATTATTTATCGTATTTCATAGTATTTAAATAATCTTTTATACTTTTTCTCTTTTCTTGTAAAGTTCTTAAAGTAATGTTCGTTTGTATTCACGTGCGGTGTAAAATGTCCTTGCATACATACACATGGTACATGTTATTCTTTTATCATATGATTTGGAATAAATACAGTATTTAATTTGAAATCTTTAAATAAACTTGGAAGCATATACAGTAGGCGCTCTTCAAACCGGCATTCGTCGGTTTGGCACAATCTGTAGTCCGACACCGATGCAGCCGCTCGCGTTCGTAATTTTTCGGGTGGATTCGGGCGTTTGTTTGAGACGGGCGTAAGCCACAGTGCTGTTACCGCCCATACAATTCATTTTATTTTATCTTTATCGGGCGTTTATTGGCGTGATATCAGACTTCCTTTTAAACAGTAACGCTAATCTGTATTTTTTCTTGCCATAGGGCAGCTTATTACGTGTCCTACAATTTGTTTTAAATATTATTGTACTGTACTGTATTCATTTTTCTTTGGTATTCCCGCTAAAAAACTATATTGACTTTCGATAATCCGGCACGGCCATGGTGCCGGATTAAATAGCGCCTACTGTACTAGGCTTTTAGATGTCAGATAACATTCAACATGTAGAATGGATAATGCCTTGAATAACAATATAATTCAAAAGAACCAAAAATGATGTTATACAAATCAAGTCCCGGGTTGACATAGATGATCAGTAAATTTTATAATACTATCCACATCATATGGAATGTGAGTGATGTCACAGACTAGAAATTCTTCCTGATGATTTCTGCCTGGAAAATGAGAATATTGCAGAGATTGGAACTACCGGTATCTGAACATTGTATACATTGTAGTGTTCACTTATAAGTAGGTATACAACTATCTATGGGATAAATTTATTTAATTGGAGCTGCGGCAGTGCAATGGAAGTCAAGCCATTCAATTTCATATTCTCTCTGAAGTGTACTATTCTCTGAGATTTATTTCTTCCACGGTAGAGTTTTGTCATTTGCGTGTATGTTAGTTAGGGTGGACAGAAAAATAATATATTTTTCGAAATCGCTATGCAGCTAGTACCCAAAATGTGTGTCTGGTAGTCCTTATTGAATAAATAAATTCCAGCTCTGTGAGATGATATCTTCAGTCTGTGGATTTAAAGTCTCGAATTTTTACGTAAAAATACTAAAAAATTGGACGCTTTTTTCTGTTGCTTCCTCAAGTATTAAGGAATGATCCTCTTGTAAAAAACGGAAGCAAAAGCTCTGATATTACTCATAATTGCACATTTAACGTGTTTGACGGCCAAGAAAAGCTCTCCTTCATCCACCAGAAATCATCAAAAATCGTAAAAAATTCCAGCATTTCAAAAGCATTCTTGCTAAGAGTAAACTCACCGAAATGCCGCTTACCCCTCTACATCAGCTGATTCGGGAAAATAGTGGGTTACGTGAACCGATCCGGGTACCTCGATGATCGAGATATGAATTGATTTCTGCAAAGAGGGCGCACGTAGCAGTTTTTCAAAATGTATGTTTTTACGGAAACGGAAACTTCTTATTTAGACATATCGATTGCTATACAAAGGAGAATTCTGTCGTGTTCCATTTCAGTAGTAATTGCTGTGCAATTACATGGCTAATTCGTTGAAGTACCAAGAACTAACCATTCGTTCAAATACCAAGGAAATGCTTTCAGTAAAATTGGTTGAAACATCTTATATACTGTCATTCAAGAATTGGTGGCCTACAAAATATAAGAATTTGAGTGTTTCGATGGAGTCTGCAAACAAACCACAAGCAGAAATGGTAGTATTCCAAATTTAGTCATTTCGAGTATGAAGACAGAAATCTAGGTCACTCACGTAGTTGCACGAAAATTTGTTCAACACAAACGTTTGCACTTGCGCTTGGTCCACCGCCATCGCTTTTCCAGGCGTGTGCATATCCTGCTGAAAAAAATCCAATCAACCAAAAGAAGCTTGATAATATACGTAAACTGCCAAGTTACGTTCCGGGCTATTTTTCTGATGACATATTACATTGGTCATCCACTATCCTAGATGACTGTGCATCTGATAAAACTTCGTAATTTTTCGTCAACGAAATTACAATACATTGGTAAGTTATGCAAGTCATAATGTGTTGTACGGCAGTTTTCCTTTATATACTCTCAGAACGATAAAAAAACTTTGGTAAACTTAATTTTTATATGGCCAGTTTAGTAACTTTGGACTTCGGTTCGTTACGATTCACCTTTAGCTGTTAAAATTCACACCCATGCCCCTGCCGGGACTCGAATCCGGGACCTTCGAGCCGATGACCTACCGCCGCAGACTGCTCGACCACCCGGCCGGCTCTCAGAACGAAACATATTATTTGTGCTGTCATAGTTATTTTTTGTTAATATGTATATTCTCAAGACGTGATCATTGTAAAGCACCACTGAATAAAACGTTTGCTTCAATGTGTAGATGAATTTTTGTCTTGAAACGAATATAATTATCTGCAAAAACTTGTATTTATTACAAAATATTTTATTTTGTTCTAGTAGCTATTGCTAGAATATAATGTATTTTAGTCACCGTTAGTGTTAACTTACCGTATAAGTAACAACAGCTTCCAGTGTTTCTGTTTCCTCCAGTTATTCACTTTGCCTTCAATATCTCAAAACTTTAAATTTGTAACATGTGTTCTTTTTGCAAAAGTCAATTCATATGCTCTCCTTAACGAATTCGTCGGTGGTAGACTTTTCCAATATCTTCTAATTTTTCGTTCACCATAATTCAATCCTTCCTACCATCAAAGCAGATCCCCGATGTATTTGTATTTCTCTGCCCGGACAACTGTAAGTCCTGCCCTGAAACTCTTGTCTTGCCTTCGAATCTTCTCACTCTAACTTTATTTTTGTCAATGACTATAGTCAACTTCTTCCCTTCAAATAGCGTTTCGATCACATCACACAACAGAGTTGACGCCAAATGAGCTGCTACTCTATCCGACATACCGCACCTTTCAGCTTGAACAATGGTTTTATCACAACAATTTGCTTCTCAATATAGCAAAAATAAAATGTCTTCATTTTCATTTATCTTAAATTCCTACACCTTATCCACAATTAATCATAAATTGCCACATCACGGAGTGTGTTGAATCAGTTACATTTCTCGGCATGCAAGTGGACGAAGCTTTCTTGGTGCAAACACATTACCGCACTATGCGCTAAACTTTCAACCTCTGTTTTCATTATCCGATCTTTGGTTATGATTATGGATAAACAAACTATTCTTTCTCTGTATTATGCCATATTCTACTCTCAAATAAAATACGGTATTGCTTTCTGGGGCTCTTCTCATAACTTCGTAAGAATTTTTAGGCTTAAAAAAGTAATTAGAATTAGAAGCAACGCTCCATTTTGTAGCAGTTGCAGGAAGCTATTCCCAAAGTTAAATGTACTTACAGTTCCTTGCATTTATATATATGAGGTTTTACATTTTGTTAAAAATAATTTGCACAGATATAAAAAGATCAATAGATAAATCTCGAAGTTGCGTTAAACAATAATGCCCATGATAGTAACAGCAATAATATTCATAAGCGGTACGCGTATCTTTATCATATCCATCTAATCTTTAGTGTTTAAACTTAGCTTCCCCGCCTCGTTCATAGCTTTACAGCTTAACGTTATGGCTATATTCCATGCTTGCTTTGATTTGTACCACAATGAAACCCTAATGGACGGATAATAGGGATGATGTTGTCTTGTAGATACTGTGAATGGTAACACTGTATAGCCCTTACAGCAATAGTGCACGTATGCGAAAAACATTGCAGCACATAAGTTTTAATTTCGATAAGATAGCAAAACTGAATAACAGCTAAAGCTAGAATACGGGCGTCATTTTGGCAATATTCCAACAGTTCACGCTGAAGGTCGAATATCTTTCCCCTTTCGACACATTCCTTGTGCCAAAGAGTAATGGCCTCGGAATTCTCATCGGATTTGCTCCCTACATCGTAATACTCTAGGTCGGGATATAATACATACTATTGATTCCTCGGAGTATTGTAAAGATGTGGAAACTCCCATTTCCTAAGTGATTCACCTAAACCTAACGTTTTTGGTAGGTCCGCTAATCGAACCCCCATAAACAGGAACGTGTCTCTGAATATAATGTTATTTATCGTTAGTTGCATAATTTTGTGTCCTTTAGTAATTAAGTCAGGGACTAATTCCTGTTGTTCGAATATTTCCCGGGCAACAAATAAATTGTCGAACCTCTTGCGCATTATGTGCTAGAGCAACCACCTGCGTTTACCTATTACCCTATTATAACAAATGTGTGATAAGCGGTTCCATAGTATAAAATATAAAGTCATGATTGCCATCACCATCCCCACACACATTGCATTTATAGCTTCCCTCATGAAAGTATTTACATTGATGACAACAATGCGTCACACAAATTAAATTTGGCACTAATTCATGTTCACCTTTGTCATCGGCATTTAGTCTCATAGTCCAAATATCGAAGACAATATACAAAAAATCGTCTACCCGATTGGGCGTACTAGACGTAACGTAGCAGACATGTGATTCATCTACATACATTCAATAACGTTTACAGAAATGTTCGCCACAAACATATTTCGCCTTTCTAATACGCAAATCAAATTTCACACAACACTGAACACATACCTGAACAAGATCACATAACGATTTACGTTTTGCTATAGTTCCATGACTATCCAAACATGTTTGATTCGTAAAGGTACGTTTATACCTGTCCCATTAGCGTTTTGTTGTATCAGTACTCTTCGTATCTGGATGATACATCTCGCATAGGTTACATCTATATTCACAGTCATGAAAAAGAAGCTCCGTATAGGGATTAAGAAAATAGTCACAATATCCTCTACTACGTAAAACTGCAGAAATCGTTTTAATAACATCATAGTGATTTGCTTCATATCGTAAAAATATTTTCTTGTCCGCGGTTGGGCCGATATACATTTTTCGTATTGGCGTATATTTGAGACACACCCGTACACAATAATTTGATACTTATACCTAAAATGTTTTTGAAATTTGTACACGTCGTCTAAATTGCATCCATTACGACTAGGCATGGTACCGAGACCGAGACTGATATTGGTCTCGTCTCGGTCTCATCTCGAATTGGAGACCAAGAACGTGAACGCAACTAAGATTCAGGAATCGAGACGAGACCGAGATTCTATGCAACGAGACTTACTCGCTGAAAGACCAAGACCGAGACATATCCATCGAGACTCGAGACGAGACCAAGACTTACCTCTCGAGACTCTCGTCTCGATCGAGGCTATAAGTTTGTTTTTAAGAATGTCGATAATATTCATTTAATGCTTTGGTTCATGTTGTTTCATACTAGAAGAAGTCTCATAATAATTAGTTTCATTGTGATAAATTTTATTTAACTTGTTTTATTATAGCTTTTGAATATGACTATAAGTAGTCAATTATCAATGCAAAACTATTTTCTTTTGTCTTTCAATAATCATAATATAAAAGTGTTGAGGATTTGCTTCGGGACACAAAAATACAGACATTTATTTTCTTTTTCGAATTTTCATCCCCATGTTTTCTCCCAGATGATAGTCTATTACTCTATTGGCACTCTCCCATTTATATCAGTCTCTACTAAAGTGATCCCGTAAATACTGTAAAGCATACGTCAAGCCAAACGGAGACCATATGTATTTCTACGTATAAGGAAACAATCCAGTCGAAGCTCAGTCGCGGGACACCTCAACTATCTTCGTAGCCATGGTAGTTGTCCTGATTTAAACGTTGTCGACAGACATAGCGATTGTATAAGGCTTCCCAGCAATTGTTGCTGAAGCCTAAATGTTATATAAAGTTTCCCTTCTTCAAATTCTGCATAACCTGTCACATAAAGATACCAGTGCATTCGATAAAAACAATATTGTTTTTCTAAAAATCAAGTGAGGCGGAGCGAGCGTCAAATTTCGGTTATCTAAATGTCGTTGGTGAAGTTTCGCCGAGACCTCCCGAACAACACCTTCGTAGCCCCAGTAGTTCCTGGATCGGATGTTATTGACAAACGGACATAGACAGGATATAAGATTCTACATTGTATGCCTGAGACACAGTAAGGTTAATTTTTTGTCTATTAAGCTATGCTTAGCTAGGATTTTTGGAATGACATTTTAATTTAATAACACGGCTTATTTGAAGTACCAATGTGCTTATTTCAGTTTATAAGATTCACAATACGCTATTTGAAAGTAGCGTCAACCGGAAACACACTTCACTCTTTTCTTCTTGCTTTAATGTATCGAATTGCAGTTGTAAACCTTGCCTATGATAAAAACTTTGGTCAACTTTGTTTTCCATGGGCTAGTCTAGTAACTGTGGACTTCGGCCCGCCACGATTATCCGTCACATTCGAGTTAAAAGACGCCCCTGCCGGGACTCGAACCCGCGACCTTCAAGTCGTTGGCCTTAATCAATCAAGAGCAGTATTGTAAACTAATTGATTCGTATTTCTGTGGAGTTCGGTAAATGTTATTTTCAATTTCTTTGTATTTGATTATTTCCATGTACAAAAGTTCACAATAAGTAAAAGTATTGTCACGTACTGTACATCGTTAAAAATTTGTAAACGTTTCTAGGAATTCTAAGGGAAGCTTCCCAGAATTTTTAAGATTTCATGTCGTTTCACTGCAATGCAGGAAAACTCAGACTTTTTGTATGATTATCTGGATATTTTTCCTTATTCGGTTCTGCACATGCGCAGAATGAGAAAACTGTTTCTTTTCATAATTTTTCCTGTAATGCTGATCAAGAGTTTTCTGCCACCATTTTGTCAGTTCTTCTTTTGGTAGAAATAGGGAATATTCTGAGTCAATAGGCATTTCGAACTCTAATTGACAATTACATAAATGTTGAAATATGGCATAAGTCGTGGCAAGATGGGATGGAAGATGGGAAATGGTTGTAACCAAACTAGAATTGTATAAACAATGTATTAGAACTGTTCTTTTGTCTTTATTTTCCTTGAAACTCTTTAAGAAGCTTTTGAGATGGTATTCAAGAAAACGCCTTTAATTCAGAATGAAGCGAACTAGGAAGACAGGAGAAGCTTGAAATCAAGTTATATGTATATGGAATATATTAGGTATGGTTTTTGTTTGTATATATTCCTTAGATCTCCTTAAGAAGTTTTCAAGATGGTGTACAAGAAAATGGTTTTACTTAGGAATTAAGTAACCTAGAGAGATAGGAGAAGCTTCTAACCAAGCTATAATCACATAAGCAATGTACTAGGATCGCTCTTAATCGTCATGCTGCAGGAGCATTTGGTAAAAGTACGACCCTCGATAATAAGAAATTGCCAAGACGATGTCCAAGAAAATGGCTTTAATTCAGAATTAAGCGAACTAGGGAGACGGGAAAAGTTTGGAACAAGGCTAGAATCCTATATGGAGTGTACTTGGAGTATCCCCGCCATTCGCTGGATATATCTTGTTCCTCTTTATGATTTAATGGCTCAATTTTGTTCCGAGTAAAATTTCAATGAACGTTACACGTGAACTATTTTGAACTAAATGTGAAGCTCTTTAATACTTCCTTGGGTTCTTCCTTAGAGGATTCCTTAAGTCGTTTAATAAGAAAGCAGAATATTAGACATACAAAATAACTTTTCAATTTTATATATCAGGGTCGGGAAAGAGGAGTCATTGAATTTGATTCTTTAACAGCTAGTTCTTCAGATTGCTGGCCTGGAACTTAAAATTTGTGATTCACAGCATTATATAGCAATCATCAAATAAACGTATACAATTATTAGAACACTTTTAATAGTACAATGTACTTTTATGATTTGTCAAGGCAATCAGTCCTTCTGGTGAGCTGAATTCAAGATTGTAGGCACAGTCTATTTTTTCTTATTGCCCTTTCTTGATGATATCTTTAGTCAATATTAAGCATATTTATATTTTATAATGAACACCGCACGGCGGTGTGAGCCCCTAAATTACTTATTGTTCATTGTTGAGTTTCATTGTTATAGGTTTCTATATTCACAACAACAATGAAGCGATTTCAACAGTGAAGGAAAACGAAAATAAAAAGCGGCATCGATAATGCTCTTGAATTGGTTAATAACTTTCTTCCCTGAATGTTTGAACTCTCTACGCTTGAATTTATAGAAGCAGCAAGAATACGTTAGACATATATGGAGATAGTGCTGAAATGTTTTGTTGGAGATCGCTGCTTTACATTATCCTTCGGTAAGAAATACAGTATTTAATAAATAATTAAATTGGCTATGAACTGTAAAGTAATGTAAATGGTCTTTTCTGTTGACTAGCTACTATTTCTATGTAGTGCAACTCTAACACAGGAAACTTCGTACTCATTAAATATGCCTATTGCCTAAAATACAGACGTACGGAACGTCAGAAACCTACTGCATTATCCATTGTTTAAGATTTCAATAAAATGAAGTATGATTAAATAATTATTCAGTGTTATGCATTACTAGACCAAGCAACATTCTTAATTTTTTCTATAAGTCGCATTCTGTTGGGGAACAATATGAACTATTTTAAAAAATAGCTATCAATATATTGGCAACGGTTGCCAAGAAATATTCATAAAGGTTAAGTAAGTGCTCATGAACTGTAGACTGAATTATCTCTAAACAAATTTTTGGCACTTGGCCTAGTGATGCATAACACTCTCCAATTATGTAAGCAAAATATCTAAATTACCAAACTATGAATATTATTCGAGCTCAAATGGAAAATAAACAATAAAAATATTCTAAAATTATTGATTATTGGCCGGCGCTAAATTAAACTACATTTAGGTTTTAGTGTTATTGGAGGCTTCCTTACTGTTTGTTGGTTTTTCAAGTATATTTATTCGTGATAGCTAGTCCTTAAACTCGTTACCGAGCATACTCTGATAAAGTGAAAAATACTCACCGTAGTTAATTACAACACAAGCCGAAACGAATGTCTGAATATTAGAATCGGGTGGCTTAACGATGTCATGTTAGAAAAAACACAATTGTTGTAGTAGTTATAACTTTTCCTACACAAATCCAGAACTCTCTAAATTAAGATACCTGCCAGCTGATGCGAACAGCTGATGAACCCAATTCTTGCAAAATAAAGCATTTTCTACATGTAAGTAGCCGTGCACTTAAATAAAATGAAATCAGTCGCATATGAAAATGGATTTAACCAATAGAACCTAACTATAGTGTAAAAGGATAGTGAGGAAATAAAATTGCACTTTTTGTTTACCTCTTGACAAGCAAACATACTGATGGGTCAGAAAAAGTTCTAAATGTCTTTCTTCCATAATAGTTAGAATGTCAAAATATGTGCACAAGCAAATTTTGGCAACTCGAGGGCAATTGCTTTGGGAGATATCGATGATATAATAGTCAGATTCTTGTTTCTAGAGTGTGAGAAAAAGTGTGGAAATGTCCTTATATTTGTAAAATGATGAAAGAAATGGAAAGCAAATACATAGTAATGGGTATAATGTGGAAGGCGCTACATGTTTGCGGGTATGCTCTTCAGGACCGCTATTTTGAAGTCCGCCATATTGAATCTTGATTTGTTTTCTTAAATGGGATGGGGGTCGTGTAATATGTCATTTAGTTTTCATTCATTTAGTAATATTCATTTAGTTTAGAGAAACACGTTTCTGAAGTCAGTTTTGCCGTAAATATATTATTGTGAGAGATAATGCTAAGTGACATTAGTATGTGCTAGTGATACAAAAGCCTGAAAAGACCCATTTTGTTCTAAAATAATAGAGAAATTGAAATCTAAATTCATTCAAATTGTTTCTGATTACATTGCCATAACGATATGCAATTGCATGCATTCACTTCACGTTTCCTTCATTATTTTAAAACCAAATGTTGTTTTCAGGCTATTGCATCAATATCCTTATACTAAAGTCACACACCATTATATCTTAAAGAAATACATTTAAGGCAAAACTGACTTCAGAAACATGTTCCCCGTAAAATTCTAGCCCAGAATGACACGACCTCCTTCTTATTTAACAAAAAATCTATCGAGAAACAATATGGCGGACTTCAAGACGGAGGCCGTGAAGAACAACTAGTGCCTTCCACCCAGTACCCATTACTATGTATTTGATTTCATTTTTTTTCAGCATTTTACAAATATAAGGGCCTTTTCACACTCTTTCTTCACACTCCAAAAAACAAGAATCTGACTATTATATCAACATATCTCAAAGTAACTGCCCTCTAGTTGCCAAAATTTGTATGTGTACATATTTTGACATTCTAACCATGGTGGAAAAAGAAAATTTAGAACATTTTCTGCCCCACCAGTATGTTTGGTTGTGAGTTTGAGTCACCATATGACCAAATAAAAAAATAATTACATAAAAATCATTTTCCTGCCAAGTAATTAGAGACAAGCAATGGTTGCCGGGAAGGTAGTAGAAAAGTCTCAAACAGAATTAAATTAATTACCCCTGACAGAAAGATCATTGAAAAAAGTTGATAATATTCCACACTGAAAATGAAGAAATACATATGCAACTTTATATACGAACAAGATAAACTGCGGTGCTACAATATTATTCTAAAGAAATGGCAAATTCAACTGAACTTTATATCTAACAACATTGCCATTACCAAAAAACTACTAATACATACCTAGCTAACAAAAGATGCGCGAAAACAATATTCCATGTGCTGATTTCTGTTTACATATACTGTACGTTATCCTCTGTTTTAGTTGTAGGCCGGTACTTTTTTCACTGAGCATGAATTCTTACAAACTATAATTAATTTGACACTTTGTTACAGAATGAATTATGTTCAAACTACCCACGAAAGGAAATGAACGTCGCCTTAGACTCATTTCATCATGTTTGAATCTTTATTACACTTGAATCTCGAAGTTTGTGGGCTATTCCTCGGAGGAAGTCAGAAAGAGGTCTATTCCAAAATCTTCTACAATTCTTCTTATAGTCTCAGCGCATCGTCTGTACACAAGCCTTCCTTGTGGTGGTTCATGCCCCGCAAAGTATAGTTCAATCTGAGCTTCGTTAAGCGACTGTTCCTTTTATAATGCATCAATAAGAGTCCAATCATTTGGATGGTGTGCATCTAGGAGATGGTTGAATCTTCTGTGCCATCTTTCAATTGCATTATTTGTGCGAGGAAGTTGGTCTTGTACTGCAGCGTTACAGTTAAATGTGTCAACAGCAAACAATGGATTTCTACGATCTCCATTTCGTTGTGGTCAGCTACGTGTCTTCAAATTAATCTACTAGCCCTTGCAAAATGTTAAGATTTTCAACAAAAAAAAGTCGAAATTTATTAATTCTTCAAAGGCTTGAACGACATTTGGTGGGTGTAGAAATGCTAGCGATGCCAGTAATTTGATGTTAAGAGCAAAATCTTCATTTTCCCTGTAATTTTGAAGCACATCTGGATATTGTTGAACTTTTCTCCAGAGACACTGTGAGAAATGGAAGAATCATCCCCCTTTTCTTACATTAGGAGATGATGTAGAAAATGTGTTCCATGCAGCAATTTCGAAATGTGTTAGAATTTCGGGATTTACGTTAGGTTGAAGATTTCTCAATGCTTCTAACGCACGAAAATATGAATTTTGAGTTCTATTTATCATTAAAATGAATACTGTTGGAATAACATTGTGACAATGAATCGCGTGCTTCCCCACTCTTCAGTAATTGACTAAAAAGTGGGGGAGCAGACTTAAATGTACCTTCGGCGTACCAATGTGGACATCTACTCATGTACTCCAAATTTGTAATATCCTGTTTTCATCAGGACCACTGTCGTACAGAAGAAACGGTTCACCATTGTTATCCTGTATTGTTGAGGAGCAAGTAAGTCTATTACAGAATTCGGAGTAGGAGGAGGTGCATTAATTA
This sequence comes from Lepisma saccharinum, assembly GCA_022664845.1. NCBI lineage: Eukaryota > Metazoa > Arthropoda > Insecta > Zygentoma > Lepismatidae > Lepisma > Lepisma saccharinum. The sequence goes on from JAGDQP010009080.1 coordinate 45,666, forward strand.
TTTGGCGAGTCAACCTCAGCAAAAGGTTCACTAATGCTGAGGTTAGCGTGACCAGACGTCCGGATTTGGCCCGGGCAGTTTAATTTTTAATAGTCTCCTTGTTCGGATGTCCGATGAACTCTGTCCGGACACAGTTTTAACCGGATTTCCAAGAACGTGTGCGTCAATCATAGATTTATCATGGGATACAATCAGTCGCATGTGAGAATGGGTCCAATAGATTCTAGTTAACGTGCAAAAGGATCGTGCCCAAATAAAATTGCAGTTTTCGATTACCTATTGACTTGAATAAGTCATCATATGACCAAAATATGTTATCATTCGACCTTTTTGTCATTCGACCTTCTTGTTCTACGTTTTTGTGATTCGAACTTTTTGTCATTCTACCTTTTTGTCATTCGCTCTTTTTATCATTCGACATTTTTGTCATTCGCTCTTTTTGTCATTCGACCTTTTTGTCATTCGTTCTTTTGGCATTCACCCTTTTTGTTATTAAACCTTTTTTATTCGCTCTTTTGGCATTCGCCCTTTTGGTAGTCACTCTCTTAACGTTCGCCATTTTAGTAGTCGCCCTTTTTGTCGTTCGCTATTTTTGTCAATCGCTCTTTTCCCATTCGCCCTTTCGGTAGTTGCTCTTTTTGTCATTCGCTTTTTAGTAGGTGGCCCTTTTGTCATTCGCCCTATTTGCATTCGTTTTTATGGAGTCGCTGTTTTGTCGTTCGCTTTTTTTACATTCGGTCTTTTGTCGTGGAATCGAACCGCCATGAACAAGTACGTGTCTCTAAAAATGATATTGTTAACACTTAGCTGTATATTTTTTCCCCTCGAGTAATAAAATGAGGAACTAATTTCTTATGTTCAAAGAGACTTCGAGCAGAAAGTAACATGTCAAACTGAGATCCGTTGTGAGAAAGCGCCATCACTTTTGTAAACTTAGAGCCTTGTTTCAGTATGTGATTAATGAATACCTTCATGTTATAAAATACAAAATTTCTAATATCTTCTGAATTACCACACACAGCACATTTATGATTCTCGTAATCGATATCTTTACATTTATGGTAACGATGACTTGCACAAATTCAGTTGGGTTGATGCTCACGTTCACCTTTTTCAGCCATTTCCAACAACATTGTTTCAATATCAAATACTATATACAGAAAATCCTCTACCCGTTTTGGTTGGCTTTACAAAACACGAATGCAATTCATCCACATACATCGAACACAGTTTACAAAAATGCTCCCCACAAACGTGTTTAGACGTTTTGTTACACATATCTATCTTGACAGCACACTGAGGACAAAGTTGCACATAATCACATACAGACTTACCTTTTTCTTTTGACTTAAGGTTATCAAAATATGTTTGATTCGGGAATGTACGATAACATTTATTACACTGAATTTTACTTTCATCACTACCGTGTCTGGATGATACTTTTCATAGTACCTACCAAATACTCCTACAGCTAGGCCATTAAGAGCGATCCTAGTACATTGCTTATATGATTATAGCTATGTTAGAAACTTCTCCTTTCTCTCTAGGTCACTTAATTCCTAAGTAAAACCATTTTCTTATACACCATCTTGAAAACTTCTTAAGGAGATCTAAGGAAAATATACAAACAAAAATCATACATAGTATATTCCGTATACATTTGTAACTTGATTTCAAGCTTCTCCTGTCTTCCTAGTTCGCTTCATTCTGAATTAAAGATGTTTTCTTGAATACCATCTCAAAAGCTTCTTAAGGAGTTCCAAGGAAAATAGAGACAAAAGAACAGTTCTAATACATTGTTTATACAATCCTAGCTTGGTTACAAGCTTCTCCCATATCCATAGGAAGCCTTATTTCTAATTGGAAGCACTTCCTTAGAAGTTTTCCTTGACAATTTCTTAAAGATGTCTCAAGATTTCCGTCTACGATCACAATTTGGCATCTACATTCAAGTACTAGAGCTGTCACATGTAATAATCCTGTAAAGTGCCGCGAAAATCACCAAATACACTTTTCATCGTCTTAAGATTAACAAACGCCTTATTAAACAGCTTCCTATTTTCTTACGAACTAGTCTTTTCCGTCTCCAAACTTCATTTCACATGTAGTATCTAGTACTATCCTTGTCACATGTAATAACACCTTAAAATTTAACGAAGATTACCAAACACTTTTTAAAACCATTTTAAGATTAAGCAACGTCTTATTAAAAAGCTTCCTATATCTTACGAAATAGTATTTTCCGTCTACGATCTCAATTTGACATCTACATTCCAGTACAAGACTTGTCACATGTAATAATCCCGTAAAGTGCCGCGAAGATGACCAAATACACTTTTCATCGTCTTGAGATTAACAAACGGTTTAAAGATGTCTCAAGATTTCCCTCTAGTTATTCACGAGTTCGGTTTGCTAGCAAACCTCGTTATGGTTTTGTTATTAATTAGTAGTTTACTAATAACGTTATAAAGTCTAACAAAGATAACCAAATACTCTTTTATACTATATAAGGGGTCTATAAAGTATTATATACCTATTATTATACATATCATATATATATATATATATCATAGAGTAATTAGTTATTAACGAGTTTTATATAGAGAGGGTTAAATAAATATGCATATAGCTAACTAAGACTACGATATTCGTATTCCTTGCAAAATTCTAGCCTAATTTGACGTCTAGATCATCTCTCTACGTCAACCCGTTCAAAAGTTACACATCATCTCTCGAAAATCATCTCAAGATAAAGAAAATTATATTTTTAATTCATTCATATCAACAACTCCTACCAAACAGACAGCCGAACGATCCCAGCGAAAACAGACGAAACAACGCGAAAGCCTGAAGGCTATGTGTCTTAATACTACTAGTTGTTAGTTTGTGTGTCTATGTGAGCAGCTGGCTTTCAGTGTCCCCCTCTTGCGCGGACAAACAAAAGAGCGAGCGTCATTGTATAGTCTCCACAGTCCACATATGAACAATAAGAGAGAGACGAAGGGTGAATCTGCAGCCTTCTGAATTTGCCAAAACGTACGAGTTTTTCTGCTTTAGCAATACAAGAAAATATACATGGTGTTGTAATATTAATATCTACACAAACTTTTAGATCATTTCTATGATTATACTATGATATAGATTTCAAAATAAACTTAATATATTATGGATCATACTGAAAGAAGTAAATAATAAATAGTAATAATAATATAAGTATTATAATAATAATAGTAATAGTGGTGGTAGTAGTAGTAATATTTTTTTCAGAATATTCTAGTGTAAGTCTAAAAGAATGGAATGTTGATTTGTTTTAAAGATCTTTTCTAAATTTGTTCTGGATATGCATTCACATTTTATGCTCTGTTTAGAGGATAAAAGAAGCCAGTCAGCGTGTTGAGACAACAAATGGGTTTGTTTGAAGGTAAGGGAAAATCTCAGATCAGTAAGGTGGCAGCAGGGTTCGAACCGAGAACCATTCGAATGCAAAGCCTTGCAAGTGAGTCGAGGCTGTTTCGTGGTATGAAAGTTCAGTAATTCTTATAATTATTATATTAATGCAAGGACTGTAAACTAGCTTAGTGCGTGGGTGGAGGGTGGAAGACACCTGTTCAACAATAAGAAAGACTGAGATAATTAGATTTTTTTAAAAAGATTCGAAGAAAGTCCGCTCCAGGATTTTAAGAATGTCCGAGAGGATAAAAGTGTATCCCACTCGCTGCCAAGTAGATGCAAACTAAATTCAGTAGAGTTGAGTAATTTACGATTAACAATCTTCTTTGGTAGGGAAACGTAAGTAATACCGAGAGCTCTCATATGTTCAACAAGTCTTCATTGTGTGTCGCAGTCCATTTTGTAACAAATAAAATACATGTAAATTACGCCCGCCAGAATACACAAACACAGTAACATTATAGAAATTTACAATAAGTATTAAACACCTACCTTTTCTAAAAGCAAAATCTAAAATGTTCTTAAGTTCCATCCAATTTACTTCTAAATCGTCGCCAGCAATTTTTCGGAAGAACTTCTGAACTTTTTCTTCTGACTCAGGATCAGTCACTTCCTGTGAAGAGAAGAATATAATTTTGATTTGCGTAATACGTTTTCTGCAGATGACTATACTGACCTACGTATTATATCTGCAGATGAAAATTAAACAACCATTATGGATAACAAGTAGAATGAGCATTTTACTTGTTATCCTTGTGTTGTAAACCTATAAATATTCGTAGAACACTGCGGATATATACAGGTGGACTTAAGTAGTGTGAAAGTTCGTGAAAAGGCAGATGGATAGACGTGTGACTAATTTGCAGACTTAATTAAAGGTATCACAGATCCATTCGAATCACTCGAAACTTTGCTGTTAAAATCCTCTTTATACAATACCAATAACTCATACAAAGCCCCAAAATAGTTACAAAAAAAAATGGAAACAGAGCTACTTTAAATTTTGAGGAAACCCAGCTATAATCTGTGTCGTTATAGTGAGAGAGCTCTGGCAACCGTGGTAGTCGTGCGGTCTGAGGTGTGAGGCTAGGATCTCCAATGTTCTGACAGCACGGGCGTAAGCCAGAGTGCTATTATCACCAATACAATTAATTTCATCTTATCTTATCCAAGGTTCTGAGTTCGAGTCCCGGCTTGGACATGGTTGTTTGCAGATTATAAAACTTAGGAGCTAATGGTATCGTGACGGGCCGAAATCTATAGTTAATAAAATGGCCCAAAAATACAAAGTTTTTATTGAAAGAGTTCTGTAGCTGAAATAGGTTACAAGTTCAATTTATAGAATATGCTAAGTTGAGAAGTATGAGGCTAATAAGCCGTTAAAGGATAAATAACTATTTCGGTTACAGTTTCCTACAAACGGACAACTGCTGACACAACGATGTGTAGTTGCTGGACGTCGAGTCGGACAGAATGTGTTTGGTTGTAAAAGAAATGACTTATATGATTCGTTGTTGAAGTCGGAGTCTCACGGGCTCTGCAACGTGACATAGTTACAAACATTGGAATCCCACGAGTGTACCCTTCTTTAATTCAAGAGATATCGGCGCCCTCTTTTTAAGAAGACATGATCTGGTCACTCTATATATTTATTTACCTTCAATATCAGATACGTGACAGACTGGTACCTCTTCATAGAGTCTTTCTATATAACTATGTTGACTACTACAAACATGTACAAGTAAGACTACCATTTCAATTACCAGCCAGTATCATAGATTTTCCAACTTACATTTGTCCTTATATATAACAGATTATTAAATTGAATCAAATTTTATATCGAAGCTTACTTACAATGAACTTCCATATTGATCAATACTCATTAACAATAAATACAATAGCTCGAAGTTCTGATTAAGGGGCTTTACATTTATTCACATTCTATCAGAATCTTCAAAAACTTTATTTTTTTTTTATTTTTTTTTTATTTTTATATGGGCCAGTTTTAGTAACTTTGGACTTCGGCCCGTCACGATTTGCCTTTAGCTGTTAAGTGTTAAAATCCACACCCATGCCCCTGCCGGGACTCGAACCCGGGACCGTTGAGTCGATAGCTTACCGCCGCAGACCGCTCGACCACCCGGCTGGCCAGAATCTTCAAAGTACATATAAATGTTAGTTTTACACACAACACATATTTACCCCAAAGGGTAGGAAGGTGCTATCATACTTGATAGGAACGTGATAGTGATAAATTCACATTGATTGCGTTTTAATGAGTCATACGATGACTAAACCTATCAAGTATGACAAGCTTCTCTGAAGTGTGACTAACATACTTTCCAACATCATAAAAATACTTTCGAAAATCTATTATGATTCTTCTATTAACATATTTTTCAATAACACATTTGTTTTGCGCTATGCTTGAAGTGCAATTTATGACGTAAAAGCTAGTAAAAAACTTAATTATAAACAAAAGCAACATCTGTACCTTGTAAATATTTAGAAAAGTAACATACCATTTGACGAATGTCTCTTGGTCCTAACTTCTCATCATTTTGCCTGAGAAAACAAAAGTAAAGGTCAACGATAACTTAAAATGAAAGAAGAAAAAAGTATATTGTACCAAGTGATTCATTTTAATGATTCGAATAGTATCAATGTTGAATGATGATGAATTATGTTACGGAAATTTATCTATAAATTCTGAAACTGGAGGTTAATTTACAAACATCCTACATTGAAATTTAATACCTCCGTATCAAGAAAATATTTTTTACAAAATTATAACCAGTCAATTTTTAAGTTTTTATTTGCTTCATTGGGTTATTGAAAATATGTATTGCTTTCCTTTCTCTTAAAAAATTCCTCCTTTTATGTTAACTTTCTGTTCCGAACATAGATTTCCAGATCAAGAGATATTGACCTTGTTCCACATGCATGATGTAATATTTCGTAATATATTAAAATAATACCAAAGCTACGAGAAGAAACTAGTCATTATAAAGACTGACACACGTTCGTTACTTTATAATAATTCAGAGAAAATTTATTTTACTCCGCTTCCTAGAAGGAGAGTTACATTTTTACAGATTTCACTAGTCGTGTTACTACTTTGTAGTTTTTACGTAAATAAGAGCATATTATATTAATTTTTATAAATGTAATTCTACCTAAGTTTGACAATTCGTTTTTTCGTTGACTCCTCCATTTTCATGTGGTTTCCATATTTTATGTCATACGTACTAATCCAAAATTAAGCTTGATCCAAAGACATACGGAAAGTGGAAATAAGTAGCGAACGATGACAAATTCTTATTTTCGAAAATCGTTATATGCTTCAGTGCACATTATATGAATTTTATTCAGAACTAAGAATAATTTTGTCTGACCAGGGAGCTTTCCTAAATGGGCAATCGAATTGCCTGACAAGACCCTTATCATCTGACAGGCCATCTGATTTTTATGCTTATATGAAAAATTTTAGCGGTTGAGGTCAAGGATAGATATGAAAGCTGGAAGAAGTTCTAGGCTTCGTATACGCGAGTTGTGGTAACATTAAAGCTTTAACCCAAATGTGTTCTAACCCAATGAAGTAATCAACGTGGAACTTTCTAGTAATGCAGACTTTCTAGTACAAGCTATCTACACATAAATGTTGCCACAATCTGTGCAACTCTTAGCTCATTTCCTTGTTGGCACCGGAAAATGTACCAACAGTTTTTTTCAGCCGCAATGAGGTGAGTGTGGGACAATAAATGCTGGTCCGCAGAAAGTAAGCAATGCGCGAAAACAAACAAACATACAGACATACACATACACACACATTGATCATTATGATACGTGTTATTAATCAATAATCACCGTAGCAATTAACTAGATCGTTTAACTGACAGAGTTTGCAGTGAACTAAGCTTTATTTAGGATCTTACAAGGGGACTACCCAAAGTGTTACAAACCGATTGAAACCAAATTTGTTGTATGAACAGGGCACACCCCAGAACTAAAATATATGGTAACAAAAACTGCTCCAACCACCCCCCTTGTGATATTTTGGCCCCCTAGTCAAATAACTCACTCACTGACCTAGTCATCAATATTCCCAGGCCAAACACAGAGCCGAGACGCTGAGGCTAGAGACACCAAATGTTGACTATCATGAGGAGGTTACGAAACAGAAAAAAAATTGTGGAAAAGTCGCCATCTTGAATCCAATATAGCGTTCGAAAATAAATATTGGAGGTATATGCACAGCCCAAAGTAGTAAAGCTAGAAATTCCCAATTTGGCATAAATGTGTATGAGAATGGGTAGGTAAAGGAAAATATGCTAAATGGTGAAGAAGTTGCCCTCTTGGATCCAAGATGGCAACCTTTGCAAACTTTCGTATTATCCCCTTTACCTAATGAACATTTATACCAAGTTCCGTGTTCCTAGCTTCAGTCGTTTGGGTTGTGCATATACTTTCGTTATTTATTTAGGTCGCCATATTGAATCCAAGATGGCAACGTTTTCACCATTTTGCATTTTTTTCTTTACCTACCCATTCTCATACACATTTATGCCAAATTGGGTATTTCTAGCTTCAGTACTTTGGGCTGTGCACATATCTTCAATATTTACTTTCGGACGCCATATTGGATTCAAGATGGCGACTGTTTCCCAATTTCTTTATCATTTCGTGACCACCTCTTGATAATCAAAATTTTTGCCAACTTTGGTGTTTCTACCCTCAGCCATTGTGAAATACATTTTAGTCCGCCATATTGGATTCAAGATGGCGACTTCTTGAATATTTTTTATTATTCTCGTACTCTACGTTTGATTATTGGCCTTCATTCCAAAATTGGTATTTCTATCTTCCGTAGTTCGAGCTGTGCATATATTGTCGGCATTTATTTTAGGACGCCATATTGGATTCAAGATGGCGACTTTTCCATAATTTATTTTTTGTTTCGTAACCTCCTCATGATAGTCAACATTTATACCACATTTGGTGTCTCTAGCCTCAGCGTCTCGACTCTGTGTTTCCAGCTTTAGCTGTTTGGCCTGGGAATATTGATGACTAGGTCAGTGAGTGAGTTATTCGACTAGGGGCCAAATATCACAAGGGGGAAATTGAAGCAGTTTTTGTTACCATATGTTTAAGTTCTGGGGTGTGCCCTATTCATACAACAAATTTGGTTTCAATCGGTTTGTAATACTTGAAGTAATCAGTGAGTGAGTTATTCGACAAGGGGGCCAAAATATCACAAGGCTGTAAATGGAGTAGTTTTTGCTACCATATATTTTAGTTCTGGGGTGTGGCCTGTTCATACAACAAATTTAGTTTCAATCGGTTTGTAACACTTGGGGCAGTCGCCTTGTTAGTATGACATTATGAATAATGAATTACATTTAACCAATTACTGCACAGCACATAAACCAGAAATAAGAAGAAAAAAACATGAGGTACATACTGCATGTTATGTTTCTTTTCCGAGAACATTCTTAACAAGAATTCTCCTTCTTCATTGGGATTAAATGTAGAAGGTACAATGCAGTAAGTTCCTGGAGGAAGTTTGAACCGACCACTGACCTCACGTATATTTGCGAATTGCTTTGTTTCTGCAACGGGTGCATTTCTTCGGAAGAAATCTAGATCTAAAGGTTTTAGCAAGTTTTCTGGATATTCTAACTGAAAATATAAAGATAAGTATTAACCAATGGAATAAAGTGCTTCTTGTAGTAATAGAGGCCTACTTTGTTTTCCTGCAAGTCTTCAAACTATCAATACACACATTTGTTGTAATCTTAAAACAATACTTAACCTCTAGTACTTTACTGTCCGTGGGATATGTTTTCGAAATTTATTTCCGATTTTAAGTCTTAAAGTTATTTCATTAAAATTTGAAGAGAGAGAGATTTTGAAGAAAGCAGTAGTATTTCACATATCAAAATTTCCAATTTGTTTAGGTATAATTAATCAACTGTTTTCGAAACTCACTAAAGTATAAACGAAAGACAGCAAATATGTTACATTTGTACCTCTTTCGTTAATCAAAGAACAATATTAGAGCTTGTTTCGCAATTAAATAACCTGCAAACATGATTTATTCTAGAAGACAGCGAAAAAGGAGTACACTAATTTAAATAAACCACACTATACACATATTTGCATTATGTGAGTCACCAAACAATTTGAAACATGTTTTGTTTTGAATTTGAATTTATTTTTTAAGGCCTTTAAGCAGCTCTGGCTCAGGTCGGATGAATGATGATGGATGAATTTGTGGAATGAAGAAAGTGGGAGGAAACGGGAGAACCCTGAGAAAAACACATATAGGGTGTTTGTTCACCACAAGCCCATATGGCATGAGTAGGACTCGAACCAACGACCCCAAGTACTAAAGGGGAGCGCTCTACGATTGAGCCACCACGGCTCAATATGTCTTGTGTATTACGCTATGCTTTTAAAATTATTCGTTTTATTCGATGCACTGAGAAATATCAGTGTAGAACTTACATTCCCCCATGACACCAGAAAACTGAGGAGAAAAGAAATATATTATAGTGAACTATCCTCAATTAGTCAAGCCTTTAAGAATTGCCTATCTTGACAGTTTCTCTTTACGTCCGATAGAATAGAAATCAAAGTACTTTAAAATGGTATATCTTTGATAAGTTATGTTCTTTTACAAATGTTGATGTACGTCATCAGAACGGACAAATTAGACAACTATTATGCTCAAGCATTTACGTGCTTCAGAGCTTTAAATAACACGCATCATTCAATTTGGTACATTAATTTCTCTTCTTACGTGACTTATGATTCTAAATTGTCAAGCATCTTCAGTAAATTTATATAATCAGATATATGATTTCATTTTCATGCCAAAGCTGGTCGTTAAATTTTACGTATCAATTATAGCTTCTTTTCTTTTTAGTTCCAATATACTGTGAAATTTCTTTGGTTTATTTTCTCTAGTAGATCTTTTATGATTGTGGACTTCTCTCAATTGGTTTGGAATTTACAAGAAAATTCTTCACATATACATTGAAATAAGTTATTCCTACATGAATAAATTGTTGCTCATCGCTGTTTCCAACTTTTATTTTCATGCAGCTTCGATGAGGTTTGTTTTTATTTTAATATTGATTGTATCTGTTAGTCATTATATTGTTCAGTGAGCAAATACAAACATAAAATTCCCATGTACAACAAAAGAAAAGTAATCTGTATTTATGTTAATCATAATTCCTTAGTATGTGCCTTGATTCTCTGCTTCTGTCTTGAGAAGCAAGAACAAGATCTATGTATTAAAGATATTAGAACATAATCACCTTCATTTATTCAAACTACTTTCGATAACCTGTTTTCACAATGTATTCTCTCAGCCAAATCGAAATCCCTTCGTATTATTACATTAGTTTTCTTAGTAATATTATCAGTCAACTTAGGCAATGATCAAATGTATTTATTGCTCTCTTTAAATAGTTAACATGCCTCTTCTAAATAGTTAATTAATTTTGAATTGAAATGTTTTCATGTTTTCAGTCTAAGTAGCATTCTTACTATTACTTTATTGCATTAATCAATAAACTCAACGTATTTTGATATGTATTGTATAAGGATCAGTCAACTGAAAGTGAGCCAAGGCTATTTTGTTGACAAAAATAACTTCTAGGTTTCAAAAGGAAATTATCTACAGCATTCATTAAACTGACTAACAGGTTGAAAAATACCACAATGCTGCAAGTGATTTTTTTAGAAACACAAAAGAAATATTTTTCGATATAATCACCTTGTCTCACTTTCAATTAGCCCACCCTTATCTACAGTTATTTAAAAAAAAAAACATTATTTAAATACCAAAGATTATAATTTACTTTCCTGTAACATATGTCTTATATTTTGTGGGCAAGTATAACTAGATTAATTTTTTTAACTCATCCAATGAAACTTGATAGCTACAGATTAAATTGGATTACTTGTCATTAATAATTTCTCTTTTCAGTCAAAGAAAAGCAAGAAAGGGGCACATTAAGTTGAAAGAAATGCAGATACTCTAACATTCATTTTTGTTTAAAGAATTTCGGGCTCGTTTATGCAGTATAAAATATGCAGCTAGAATGAAGCGTTGATGTTCTTGCTTGCGCTACTATTTTGAACATTATTCTACTTCCTTCGACGTAAGTTAAAGCTGAAGAAATATAACTTTCCAAATCAATTCTAGACTGAGTTTTCTCGCTTAAAATTAAATTATGAAGAATGAAAGTGTATAGTAGAATACTAATAATTTTCGTAGAAATTTAGCGAGTGGATAGCACAAGTCAATAATAGAATGAAGCAAGGTCGAAAATGGTGAGAAACCTCACGACCAATAATTCAAACCGGATCTTTGAATACTATGTAGCAATCAACTGTTCTAAAGAAGATACATGTTCTATACGCATACATTACAAAATTTATTTTCTAAGTGGTTCGAAACAAATTAATCACATACTAAATTATAAATTTAAGGATGTGTATGTTATATAAAAAAACCTGACATGGCTACCTTGAAGTTCTGTTAAGGCGAGTCTGCAGGGATCTTATCGTCACAACAATAAACACTTACAAAAGTATTAGTCAAACAAAACTCACCGGAAACACCCCAAACCCAATAGGTAAGAATTCCATTCCTAGTTTCCTCTGAGCACGTCGATACTTTTGCATTAGTGCTATGATAACTGTACATTTGTTGTCATCATCATCCTCATCGGGGTCCTCTAAATTAATTATGTACTGAGGATTGCACCAGAAGGTCTCTAAAGTGAACGAATAGGTTAATAGTTATATTTGATTAGATTACATTTTTATTTCATTCTGCAAACCAGACAAAAAATTTAGTGCATCAAAATTTTTCCCAAAGAAGAAATGTTTAAATCCATAATGTTAAGACATTATTGACAGTCTGAGATGTTTCATATCATGCACTGAATTACATAACTAACGTAATGGGTATTGCAATCTCAAATATAACATTTCTGAGCGTATCAAATAAAGCATCAAAAATGCATTAAATTTACATACCTAATTATTTTGTATGAGTAACAAATTTTAATTTTCGTAATTATCATGTTAACAAGGGATATTGGGGTAAAGAAGAACAAGCGGTAAATGGGAACACTGAATCCCACTCACTCTACATACATCAGAGGAAGAAAGCGCTACGCCTATGTTGCAAATTAGGCGTATTTATCAAAATAACACTCAGAGGCGGTTCTAGGCCGGGCCCGGGGGGGGGCCCCTGGGCCCTCCCAGTTTTTTGAAGTGAAAATAAACTAATATCCTCAATTGTCTTGAAATATTTAATATAATTAATATTGATTTTGCAAGAAGTTTAATGTTATCGATTCTTGAACATGAAATGAAGTGTACCATGATAAGTTTCTTCTATAAATATGGGGTGGGGGAAGGAGTCACAGTGCATTTTGTCGAGTTTTAAACTATTTTTTTAATTTCTTAGAACAAGTTTCAAGCAGTTATTTTATTGTTTTTTTGCTTATGTAACACAGTATTTTTTTGTTTTTAAAACCTTTTAGAAGTTTTCACTATCAACAACGTTATAACAAAGAGAAGACCACATCATCTAAAAATTTAATTTATTGTTTATAGGCAGTGCGGTGTTATTTCGAAATTATACCACCAGTAGCTTATACCGAGAACGACAGAATGCTAATCGTTGTCCGACTTACTTCTTACTATAAAAATAATATAGGAAATTCTAGTTCGACCTACAAATAAAAAATAGAAATCACTGTTGCTGTTTTTTTTAAATCATCTTATTTAGGTCTAAATTGGTATTGAATTATACAATATATCCAGTGTGGTATTTATAGACTTTTAAGTGTGTGTGTGTAAAGGAAGGGACTCTTAATGCCGTTTTATGTAGTGTAAAATCCAATCAAGTCATTTTATCCAGTGTAAATTTGTCAGTTAACTATAAGTTTCCCTCTGTAAATTCCATAAATTCCATGAACTCATGAAAAATATTAAAATGTTCACTTTTTTGCTTCAACTAATTATTGTTTTCTTACACTGAAAAAGGTTTTAAACGTACATATTTCCTTCATAGATATACCTAAGGAGAATTAATATGTAATTTTTTAAGAAATGACTGAAAATGACTAATGTGTATCACACCCACCCACACAAACAAACATTTGTTAGGTCATTGTTTGAGAAGAGCTTGTACTGAAAAATGCATTGGAATGAATGGTGGGAAGGCAAAAGAGGAAAGAAAGAGAATGTAGATTATGGACAGCAGGACAGCATCAAAATAGAAACACTTTATATGCAACGTTGAGAGCTTCCCCCCCACCAGTTATTTTCCTCTAGAACCGCCTCTGATAACACTTTATGATAGTTGGAAATTGTATGGCATATGAACAAAGTAACACTTCCCCCAAAAGTCTATTTACAAAACCTATTCAGTTTTTCTAGGGTCTTGTTTGATATCCCTGTAGAAGTTACTGTAATGATTCAACAAATATGAAACTTAACTCTTTTAAGCTGAACAAGGTATGTAAATAAGATAAAATGAAATGTATGGGCGGTAACAGCACTATGGCTTACGCCCGTCCCGATACGGGGGAAGCCCCTTATCTTTGTCACGTCGATCTGTATCCGTTAATTAATTATATATAAGCTGAAGATGTAAAAGGTCTCCAGAAAATACTTACTGGTGTAAATGGCCAGTATAACAATTAATAAAAACTAAAGATGTATAAAGTCTTTAGCATAAGTTAAAAACTTGAAGGCTGTAAATGGGCCTTCACAAAATAAAACAATTGTAACACATAAAACTTAACAGCTAAGGAACATAATCATCTCAAAGAGACGGAGATAATCCTGTCTCACGAACATATATAAAAGCTCTCCGCAACATACCTGGTTCATCCCCTAGCAATGACGCCTTGTCATTGGGGATGTTATACCGTTGTCTGAGATGATTATATCCTGGACAGTCTAAAAGGATCTGACGAATACTTAAAGCTACATTGCAATTATTACAATGTGGTGGATCCAATCGTTGTAACAGATATCCGTGTGTCAGGCGACTGTGGCCTATTCCTATACGTAGACGACATAAAAGTACTTCTTCGCGCCTACTATCTCAGCAAGATGATTTCCATGGAGCGACAGTTACCTTAATTTGTTTCAATTTAATAACAGCAACGTCATCCCATCGTCGCTGCCATTCATTCCGCGTAACTTGCCTATAATATATCACCATGTCCTGAAATGGAACATGCTGAATATCAATATTAGCTCCTAAAGAGGCCTCACGAGCAGCTTCGGCTGCCAATTCATTACCATGGATACCAACATGACATGGTAGCCAGGAAAAGGCAACCTCACCACCGGCAGAGCAGATGGCCTGTGTCTTACATAGGATATCTTGCACGAGTTGATGCTTAGAATACATATTGTCGAGGCTTTGAACAACACTGAGCGAA
>JAGDQP010009081.1:0-35013 GCA_022664845.1 Lepisma saccharinum
AGTTAAAGCTGTGCTTTCCGCTTATAGATTACAGTAATTTCGATTCTAAAGGATGCTACCTGAAGGCTGAAACCTATTTTATTACCTTATTTACGAGCATGAAACATTTTTTTCCGGCTTAATAACAATTCGACACCTTTTGTAATGGAAAAGAGTCATAATTCCATTGTTTTTTTGTCTTATTTGTTTCATGCAACTTCTCTGTTTATTCAAGCAGCTGTGAAAATCTATAATTTTCATGCTTTAATTGTCTGTGCATGTCCTGAATATAATCATGTGCCTGATATAAAGTTGACAAGACATTGATATGTAGTTAGTCTGATAGTGAAGGTAACAATATCAAACTTTTTCAGATCAAAGTCGTCAAAAGCCACGTTTGACGGAAAGAAAACCTGCGGAATATTCTTAATCACCTTCTTGTCAGTGCAGATCCTGAAATCGCAAATATTTTTTTCACGTAGAGAAAAAAATAAGAAAGATCCCTCACAAGAAGTGAGCACCACATTCCAGAAATCAAGGGTATACAAGTAAAAAAAAAAAAAAAAGAAGGAGAGTATGGAGGGAGAAGAGAAGATGAAAATGATACTCGCAACGATCAGTTAAGCAACAACAAGTTAAGTAACTCAAATGTTAAGTAATAATATACTTACAAGTTTTGTTAATATACGAGGATCGTTCAATAAGTCCTTAGAAAAAGATAGAAAAACAAACTATTTTACGTAGATTTTTTATTTTTCAACATAATCTCCTTTTAGCTCGATACACTTTTCTCAGCGTTTCTCCAACTTTTTTAAGCCGTCCAAAAAGTAGGATTTCAGAAGGTCCTCAAAATAGGCATCTGTTTCAGGGATGACCTCCTCGTTCGACGTGAATATTTTTCCGTCGAACAATTTTTTCAAGTTTGGAAACAAAAAGTTCACTAGAGGACAAATCTGGTGAATATGGTGCCTTGTTGTAATAATTCGAACTTTAATTTCATAATTTTCGCCATTGAAACTGCACAGATGTGCGCCCGTTTCTCCACTCCACTGAGAGCAAACGCGGCACCCATTTTGCCGAGATGTTTTTACACCCAATTTATCGTGCACAATTGAAAACACTGTACCTTGTGATATGCCTGTGGCCTCAACGCCTGTGGTCGCGCACTTTGATTCGTCGATCACTCAAAACCAGATCGTGGATTATGTTAGTCATTTCGGAGGAAGTCACTCTCACTCTACGTACCGAACGATGTTCATCATTTGTGGATGTACGGCCACGTCCCCAATTGTAAACAGTCGCAAACACAGGATCAATTTGCCATGAACTTCATTCACCTCAGCTTTGATCTCTTTCTGTGTTAAGCCTTTTAAATAGAAGTGTTTAATCACCGCACGAAACTAATTTTAATTCATTTTCTATTTTTTTTTCTATATAAACAAATGTTTGTTGCTATGGACATGAAATTACTGAAACTTCAACAGCAGTCTAGTGAGAGATGACGCTCACTAAGAGCAAACTTCTTTCGATTCTACGAGTGCCTTATCTTGGATTTTCTAAGGACTTATTGAACGCTCCTCGTAAAGATATTGTTTGGTATAATCACATTTTCTAGTAATTTGTTATGGTCCCTTCTCTACAGAACAGTTCATGTCCAGAACTGAAACACATGTCACCAGTATGCCGTTTATGTTTAATTTAATACGAGTCCAATAACTACATATCTCGGGGTTCTGAAATGCGCTGAATTAGATTCTGAAGTCTAAGCGTTGGAATTTCGAAAACGAAAATAGCGGCAGCGCGAAAGAACTTCAAGTTGAAAAATAACACGATATTTGTCTGAAGGTTCTGATGAAAGTAGAGTTGGATTTTAAAGTTAAAAAATTTAAAATCCAAATTCCGCGACAATTGCTTGATTTCCGAAATCCAAGATGGTAACTTCAAATGATGACGAACTTAATTCTAAAAATAATCTTCATTTAAAAATCCAAGATGGGGTAACTTAGAGGGATGTAATTACATGTATATAAAATAGTCCGATTTTCGTGAAATTTCATATCTGGGGATTGATAGATTAACCATTCGTCTTACTTTCGGCCGGACAGATCTGCGTTTCATGATCGTGTCTTGTGTCCAATTGAACAGTCGAGCAGGGTGCTGATTTGCCTTGTTGTTAGTTATCTAATTTAAAATATAATTCTGATGGTTTCAATCTCAGACACTTTCGGAATTTGTAAATTTTTGGTAAATTTAACTAAACTTCAGAATAGTAAATATTTATCTGCTAGATTGTTTTAAAAACATTCAAGTTCTGGCAAGAAAACCACTAAATTGGTTTGATGTTTCCACAGTTAAGTCGAACCTCCAACTTTGTTTTAACTTGCAGTGACATTTTTAAAGTCTTCCTGCAGAACACACGTCTACAGAAATCTACTCGAGAAGGAGAGAAATATCAATAATTAGGTAACAAATTTAACATTTGGGCACATTACATAGAATTTCTCTACCAACGTAAGTTAGTAACTACATTGAACTAATGTTGCTGATGGTCTTATTATAGAACTGTTTGGACACTAAACGTAATCATTACTTGTGTTCAAAAATAGTCCCACATCTTGCATTTCAATTTTGCGAGTATTTAACTTGTCAAAGTGTCCAGCTTTATATCCATTTTTCTATTAGCCACCCTAGGTTCTGAAGGGTGAAGGGCGCTGAATTCGATTGTGAAGTAATGTAATCTATTCCGAGATTCAATGTGGTAGAACACACTAAGAAAAACGGTGGATTTTACAGTGTTAGCACAGTATATTGCTTTAAAAAATGCATACTGTAGCTTCCTTCAACAGTAAACTACTGTAGATTCTTCAAAGGTGTGCTTCAAGGTACCTCATGGAGAGTTGCTAAGTCAGTTTATGTATGAGTTTAGACCTTTCTTACTACTGTATGCATCTGCATGCGCTAGCGCTTTTTAAAGGGACGACAGGTATTTCCTAAACAGAACAAAACAGTAAAAAAAATCTTACCAGGAAGGTACTCGAAGTCCCGAACCTGATACTCCTACATGTGGGTGATACCCGGTTCCTTTTAAAGGGCTGCAAAACTCATGTGCCACATATCAAATTTAGCTGCTTAGGCCTTTAGTCTCCCTACTAGCGGATCCTAAAGTCTAAAACCTTCGAGAACGCTTTGTACTGGAATCACGGTTCTTGACGCAGAGCCCTCGTGGAGAAACGAGAAACCGTTCGCTTGCCGCGCTTCGAGTACTGGTCATGTGAATACTACTTTTTCTATAGTAATGTTCAAATGCTATATGTTACCATATGCTTTAGAAATATAAACTGAATGTTAAGGTTCTGTAACTTTTTTGTTCTTTCATTCGTATTCTTCTTTTTGCATCATTTATTTAAAATCTGCTAATTTACATAGTATACAGTAGTTGTCAGGGTTTAAAAAGTATGCAAAATTGGCGCGCCACGGCCACCAACCAAAAGATTTGGCCTCACTGAGTCACACTTGGTGGCCAATTTTGGCCATTAGTTCTTTGCTCTAACCCCCAGTTTTACAATCGACCACTAAGCTTCTAGCCAGCGCTAAGTTGAGGCCAAGTCATATTTTACGTACGCCGATTGGCCAAAATACGACTTGGCCTCAGCTTACCGCTGGCTAGAAGATTATAGGTCGATTGTAAAACTGGGGGTAAATCCTCAAACTTACTCGGACTGCAGCTTGGTTCATACGGCGCCGCCACAGCTGTGTGAGTGTCCAATAAAATTGGTCGTTCGCCGCCGCCTCCGAAACCAATCTACTTTTTTAAGTTCTGTTCTTGGCAGACAGATGGTGTTTGCCACGATAATGGTGCATTAGTATGTAACATACATGTAATTTATGTTTAACGTCAATAAAACATATTATATGAGGCCACCAGTGATTACAAATGGTCACCACAAGATTCTTCAGGTGACCTCATTGGCCACCAAATTTTAGAGAACATTTTAAACACTGGTAGTTGTAGGTTCACAAAAGAACAGAAACAGTATGAAAATAAGAATAAATAAACGGTTTCATTACATTTGCAGAATTAATAATAATAATTCCACAAGCGTAATGCAACATTTCGTTTATTCTTATTCACATAGTGTTTCTGCTTTTCACGTGAAGATACAACTGAACTATGTAAATTATTAGAAATTCACCCTCTCCATTCATTCTTTTCGAAATCCTAGTAAAAATCCCTATTATGTGATTGGAAGATTGTACTCTGTTTCTACAAACGTTGCATTTCACTCTTGTTGTTCTAGGGTTAATGAGGGTGGAACTTATTAATCTTCTTAAAGTACAAGAAATTCAACGGAAATTTGTATACTGATAATAAAATTCCTTTTTTAGATAGAACCGAAGTTTTGGAAAATATTCCTTCGCCCTCGGAAAGTTTCTTCTTAAAGTAACACTGCTTTGGCCCTCAAATCACAATGTTATTGGATGCATACCCGTTCTGTTCAACAACAATAAATAAGTAAATGTTATATTTGTGGCTGCCTTGCCTACGACTTGAGTAAGTCTTGGTATATATTAGCCCAAAGATAACGGGCCAATAACGCGGATATCAATCATGATTGGTCGTTCTGACCAATCATCAATCGGCATTGGTGTGCTACGATATTTGGACATTCAAAGCTATTTCTGAAACATAACAAAAGCGTTGTTTTTCATCCAGAAAACGTGCAAAATAAATTTGGCAGATTAAAATATTAAGTTTTGAGAAATATTTAAACTATTGGTAAACAGTGTAAACATCATCACTAAAAACCTGTAAATATTATTAAATATACGATACAAATATTGTGACTTCCCAGTAAAGAACTGTTGAATTGACGTTGTTTGCGCTGTACGTCGTACAGTAATCACTTATAAACACCAGTGTTTACACAGTAAATTTCCTTTTCTTAAAGGGTGTGTAACATGTTAGGAACCAGAGGTATTTGAAAGACAGTATAAGAGATTGATTTAAATATGCTAAGTGAGTCATAGAGTTTGGGATAGCTCACTATGGGATGGCGAAGCTCTGGATGGAATTAAGCACCATATCAAGGTTATATCGTTCTTTTATTGATGTGATTAGGGCTGTCTAGCCTCCAGGAAAATTCATTTTTAGATCAATTTTATGAAGTAAGTATAGTTGAAAAGATTTTTTTTTTTTTTCAATTAGTTGTTTTCTTTTTAACAAATTGTCCGTCTAAAAATCCATCACTGACCGTTCTTAGAACATCAGACGTGAATTACAAAACAATACACATGCGCCGTGAACGGCGCACGGGGAAAGTAGAGGTAGAGCTCCACATATTCTCGACCTACGATACAAAGTGAGGTGGGGGTGGTAAGTTCCACGCTCGACCGCTTTTACCTTTGCAAGGTGCTCAGGAATACCAAGAATACTCTGGTACTCAATTTGATAGGAGGACGAATGCACCTCAGAGCGCCAGGTATGGAAACACTGCGAGAAAAGTCTCCAGCTTCCTGGCCAGGATTTGAATCCGGTCCGCCCGATTCGTAGTCAGACGCGCTACCGTCTGAGTTGTTACATGAAGACGAAAATTGGTAGAATTAAAGAATGAAAACTGCTGTTTCGTTTAAAACGATTTCGAAAAAAAAAAGTCCATACTTCCCTTTTGTACTAGCATTTCCCTTCTGCATCTTGATTTGTATTCTTTATCACTGTAGTTAGAAGTGGAGGAAAAACGGTAAGACGGATTCAACTGATTGACAGATTTTTTTGAAGAAAAATCATGTCCTCTAAACAGAAAGGAAAGTTCGAAACCGTTTACTTTATTCCTAAATTTTAGGAAAAACAGCGACTCAATGTGAATCGAATATAATACTGAGTGCGAGGAAACAATATCCATCAGTGCATAGAAAAATACCACGAAAGAACATTCTCTTTACTGACATTCAAATAATAAAACTGTTGCTAATAATAAATGAATAGCAGAAAACACAGAATGTCTTCCATACAGCCTGATCCAAAGAGGTAAAAGAGATTGTATAGTTTTCTTCTTTGTGTTGACAATATGGCTGACTGAAAGGCTCATTGTCAATTGACATGTGAAAGTTGTAAAACGTTGTCGTAGCTATCATTTCGTTTCATTTGACCACGGAACAGAGCAGAGAAAGAAAAGAGAGATGAGACTTTCACTTTTATTCTACCATGCGAGGTGCTGCATCGCGGAGAAGGAGAAAACACAACGATATTAAATCATTTTACAACTTGTGAGATAATTCGAAGTGACGTACTGCTGCTCTCTTAAAAGAGTTACAACTAAGATTTTTCTCCGAATTAGTCATTTGTTTGAGAGACTTCAAGGGTGACTAATATGAGCAAACCTAAAACAAGGGTTGTTCTCGTGAATTTTGTTCTTTCTCAAACGGGAAAGGTTAATATACTTGTGCATGTAGTACGTACAAATATTTCTTTTTGTCATTTAGCTATACTAAACAATTTCCAGTTTTGTTAAAGCATTGTTTCTGCCAGTTAGCTATCTGTGCCAATTATGAATGGATCTGGCAATAATTAAACAAATGGACAGATATTATAGCGGCACTAAATACGAACACTCTTGGTATAAATAAATTGTAGAATTCATTACGAAATAAAAACGCCTTTCGGACCTATGGACTGCTAAGAGTCTAGTCTAAATAACCCCTTAGTTAATGTATCAAAGTAACCAATGTTTAAGATAATAGAGATAATTTAATATCCTGACCAAGCATCAAAAAGAAATGAAAGACATAGGGAAGATTCACGAATGCTATTTGATGATTGAAATATGTACTGGAAATTAAGATTAAAGATTAACCTACTGTATGTGGTAAGTTAATACAAGTATTGTCAGAATGTAAATGATTAGGATTTGTTATTAAATGTACAATAAGAACTGAGTTACATAAGAATCTGGATAATTTGGTCATCGGCACTGACAGTGTAGTATCAGTTCTGGTTTGTTATGAGATTTACGCACTGTATGAGCACGACAAAATTGGAGTATAACAGAATAAAACATATTTAGAATTAAAAGCTAGCAGAAATTCATTGCTTAATTTAAAGAAAATCACGGTGTTAGCATATTGTTCGTCTCATTACCGCCTGTTTAATTACTGTGCAATTAATTCAGGATCAAATAATTGCTATCCTTCATACATGCGTTCTTGTATAAACTAGGTTAACGCAAACATCATGATAAGTCATAGCTGCATATCATATTCAATCAACAACTTCCACGTACATCGTAATTCCTAATTCACAGCATAATAGAGTATCCAATAATGTTCATAGAGTCACTTCATAAATACTGATATTCTTACAACTCAATCAGCTTAGATTACACACTTCATAAGCTTTGGCGTCCTATATTTCATAGCACATAACATGACAAAGCTTTCTTCTTTATCAACAGCCTGATCTAAAATTTTAGAGACATTGTTACGCAAATATCGGAGTCGATCACATATCATTACTTTGTTGTGCGTTCAAAGTATCTCATAATTTCTACATTTAATCTTCCTATCAAGTGTGGCGTAATACATATCTAGAAAATAGAAACTGTGAACAACTAATAAACAAACTGGTTACTACATGTTTGTCCACAGACTAAATAATACTGTTTTATCCACTATCAAGAATTGAAGAATAATTGTGTTTAGATTATAAAGGCCATCTTGGTTTATTCCTTCCACTAATTTAATGGAATTGTTTCATGTCTCTCAAAAGTGGAATTTTTAACTTCAGTTTCCACGTATTTTTTTCTTGGTGATTGTTTGATGGGTTGACTTTAGTAAACCTGTATTGCCTTGAAATATATGGGCATAGTGAATAATTGAAGGACTCAAAAAGATAGTCATGCAAGAACACCAAAACAAGAGAAGAAGAAGTCAAAGCTATTGTATGTAAATTGCTTTACGTATTGGAACTTGTAATGTTCCCCTGCGTTGGGAGATCTCTCTCGGGACTTCATTTGATGTGGCATTTGTGCCCAGCAGTAACACACCCGCTAATATTACTCTACTAAATATAATATTATGTCCCCGAAATTTAAGGAGCTCTTAATACAATATACTTGCAAATACTTCGATGTATTAATTTTGTCCTAAAATTCAAGAAGCTCTCAATATATACATTGTCACAGACTATCAATAGACAAATTTGTTACCGAAATCAAGGACCTCTTAATATTCTCTAGTTAAATCGTCTTCCAAAAATCAACGAGCCGATAAAAAAAATTAAAAAGTTGTGAAGAAGCTTTTGCTTGTTTTATTAGGTTCTAGACACTGCAAAAGGCAGAGAACTGATTTTCAATGCTGGTACATCGTCTTATATACACCGTCATAGCTTATTGCACGGCCACTAGAATTAACAATGTTCCATGGTACATAAGGTTGAATGTAATACAAAATTAATAAAAAAAATAACATTAGACATAACGCAATACATAAGGTTCATTTTACTATATAAAAATTATACAAAATTAGTCATTAAGTAAACACATTTAGATACTATATTAAATCGACTATATTATCATATTTGCAACCAATATTAAATTAATAATAAAATACATTCTTTTAAAACTTTAGTAAATGTACTGTATATTAACATTCCCTTTTACGATTTCAAGTTACCAGTGATATCTGCTAACATTTAAGACAGATAAGAAATTATTAGGTTTTGTCCTTGCAGGTTTTGGTTACTTTATTCGAATAATTGCAATATACATATTAATGAATTACTAAAACGTTAAGTATGTGAGTACGTAACTACCTTCTTGCGTCTTCCTACAAAATATGAACCTAGATAGCATGGCAACTTGCAACAAGGTTATCAATTACTTGCTTTTAGGTTCGCAAACTTGGTATTGTGTTGAACGTAATAAACAAGCACGAAAGAAACTTGTTGGAATAAGGTAAGTGGCTTGGTTGTTATTATAACTAACCTAACTCAAGCTTGTAGGAACGAACAGTTATGTGAGGAAGCTTGTTAGTCTTGAAATTTATTTCAATTTTGTTTCACTGTACTCTCGCTATCGCCGTTGGCTAGGACTGTTTTGCCATAGGCTAATCTTCGCCAACTGCCACCATTTTTTACTACAGGCGTCTCTTGCGATCTGATGAACTAAGTGTAAATAACGCTTGAAAAGACAGATAGTGTGATTCCGTAGCCTGGTCACTACCGTATATTGGATTAGTGTGCCATAGGGCCTCCGACCGATTCCCTCTCAGATCAACTGTTTTCCTTTTTTATTAAAGAAAAAGTACATTATGTTTTTCTTTCTTGTCTTGTTAAGGCACTTACAACCGTGATTCTTGTAAACTAGACGGACTGATTCAATCTTATTTAAACTTTTTTGGCTTGATTTGTTAAGATTGCATTAAATTGTCACACCTGTTAAAGTAAGTTTTATTCACTTTCGAGTCAGGTTAAAATTGAGGACATTTCCGGAAGAAAGGCACATAGGCCTATGTGCCCTTTTTCCGGTAATCGTTTTAAACGATCCGCCGTGTTCGTTTCTATATGTCCTGCAAGTTTCAAGTCAATATCTCTCTATTCGTTAGCTTGGTAGAGATAAATATGTAGAAAAGTTTCCGCAAGTGAACATTGTCGCGCGTCTTGCTTTCGGACTCTGCTGGCGGACAAAACCTCAACTCGACCAACTATGATCAAGTTTCGTTCATGGTTCAGCAATGTGTTTGATGTAGAACTTCTTCATATATTTTCCGTCATAGGTCAATCATTTACACAGTGTGAGAGAAACTTTGGTCTAGTTAGATCACACATAAAAACAAGTGAATTAGAAATTAGCCCATCACCGGGAAAAATACGTTCTTTTCGATTGAAACTGAATGGGAGAAATTATTCCCATAGCTAGAACAGTGTGGAAAATGATTTTGGCGGCCATTTTGAATCCACAATGGCAACTTTTTCAAAATGTAATATTTTTCTCAACTATTTTTGATAATGTCACCTTTATGTCAAATTTCGTATCTCTAGCTCAAACGACGTTAAAAATGAATTTTTGGAGTCCGCCATTTTGAATCCAAGATGGCATCTTTGGAGACATTTTGTAATATTTTCGTAACTTAATGGTGATGATCCTATGAAATTCATACCAAATCTCATTTTTCTATCTCCAGCCGTTTAGACTATTTTATGAAAAAATCATTTTGGTGGCCATTTTGGATCGAAGATGGCGAGTTTTTCAACATTTTGTAATATTTTCTTAATCTACTGGTGATGATGTACCGTCATAGCAAATTTCGTTTTCCTAACTAGAGCTGTTTAGGCTGTGGCACCATGAAATCTTTGATTGCCGGAAAAAGGGCACATAAAATGCATACACAATTTTCATTATATTTTCACGCAAACTTTGAATTCTATGAGGTTAGTTAACAGTTTTGAAATCTGATTCTATGCGCTTTATACTGGTGTCAACGACATAAGTATTCCTTCACAAAATTCTTGGTAATATGCAACCTAAATCTTTATCAGCTGTTTATACCAAGAATGCGATTTTGCGCTATGTGCCCTTCTTCCGGCAATGTCCTCAATTGTTACGTGGGGATTCTTTGCGTCGTATATGTTCCGTGTTACATACAGTAGCACGGTTACCAGATTACTTTTTCGAAATAGGACAGTTTAGCTGAAAAAAGGGAGAACAACTGCGGATACACTTCACTTAACATCAGAGATACCTTGTCGACCAGAAGCATGTTTTCAATGTTTAGTTTTTAAACGGTAATATTAATTAAATTTGACAATGGCCATTAGTTAACAAAAAGACGAACAATTTTCAAAATTTTAACAATTTAAAAAGAAGTGCTGAACTCCAGCTATGACGACATCTTTACTAGTGCTACTGCTATGTTTCTCATTCTTGGTTTGAATAATTTTTGGAAAGCGTTTGGTTCGTATGTCAACAAAGAGGTTATTAAGTAACACTGAAACAGTTAATTTGCAAGCGATGTCATCCGCATAGAAAGGAAGGTGGTAGCTACCTTGTGTGGCCCACTGTTGCGGAGGCGCGTTACTGCTGGAACCATAAAGAACACTGGCAAGCCACTTCTTGGGAATTACTAACTTAACCTAATGGTTAACGTATCGAAAAACAGTTCCGCAGACCTGGGTTCAAACCCTAGCGTGGTTACATTTATATATATTTTTTACAATAAAAATAACTTTTCTCTTTTTTATGTATTATACATATTTGGAAATTTAATAAAAATTAGTGACCATTGGTTAGGTTAGGCTAGGTAAGTCAGGTTAGGTGTTTTTTTTTTATTGCACACGCATATGTTAGAACCTGAGTTAACGGGATTAATACTGCGGTTACCACCCAGTCATAGAATACCGAACTGTCGATCGTATAAATGAACAAGTGAGTGCTACGATGATACTAGCAATCGCGAAGGCTCTGATGAACCCTTGATAGAATCTCAATGTTCAGTGAGTCAACGGTATAGAAGCAATTAAAAAAAAAAACTGATTTTCTTAAAAAAAAAACGTTGACAACACCAACAACTAGGTCACGATATCCGACCCGGACTACCGCTACGACCTTTACCTAATGCACATGGAGGCAAAATTTGATGTAAATCAAAACACGTGTAGATTTGTATAGTAAATATACACACAAATATTCATTTTTTTAAAAATATACTGGCAACACTGATGACTGGGGGGATTAGGAATATTCACAGTACTTTTCTATTGTATGGAATATTGTTTACGCCAAGTTTGATGCGGATAGGTTTCAGAGGCTCTGAGCTGTCCAATGATACCTTATCCACCTCTCAACACCGTGTGGTTCCTTAGATATATTCTGACACGGATAGACGGACAAAGCGGGAATAGAAGCTGTGTCATTGTTAGCTACGCTATCAAGGGACCTAAAAGTAGGTTAAATAGTTCTATAGGTAATATGGTTCATGTGAGAATGAATCTTCAAATATATTGGTCAAATGATGAAATATTCATAAAGCAGTATGGCGCTATTAATAATGTTAGTTATTTTATAGATGAAGATTGTAATTTATTTTGATGATGTGTTGGGTTAACGAAATCCGATATGAAATTGGATATAGATAATTTGAGCATTGAAGCTATTATGTGCGGTAACGTTAATTGTGGATATTCTGTTATGATGGGAATATAATTAAATTCAAATTAAGGTATACGTCTCCATATTGATTCCATTCTTAAGATAGTTAGTTTTTTAATGAAGTAGCCACTTCTTGTTTTAAACTGGACCGTTCCTAATTAGAATCTTGATAATTTTTATCCTGCCTCTACGACGACTTAACTCATAAATACGTCTTGGGGTTCAAACTCACATAACATACGTATGCTAGGAATATCTCCGTGGATTACCGAAGAATATCCATGGGTAACATTTTGTCGATCATTCTAAATATGTGAGTATCTGGATGATCGCATCTTAAGAATATTCCTTGGGTTGTAGAATTCCTCTGCTACTACCCCCTTCACATGCTCAATGACTAAGAAACAAATGACATTCAGTAAGAAACAAATGACATTCAATAAGAAACGGCGAAAGAACGTGACCTTTTCACCTGAAGAGTATGAAAAGGCTGTGATCCTCACTGAAACTGAGATATTTATTCACATCAGTTGCTTTAATTTTTTTATCCGTTACTGCATTATTTACCCATCATATTTCCTTGTAAACATTCTGCAGGGAAGGGCTATCCGAAAAGAAGAATAAATAAAAGTTGTTGCTGAAAGTAGGTCAATTCTGTCCCATTCGCCACTGGAAAAAATTGTCGGCAATCTCTCACTCTGATTCGCTTTAGTGAGCCTGGACTTATTTGAATGCGGACACACCACAGTTTAGCATTTCATACTAAATGACATATATCTCTCTAAAAAATATTGTTGCTATACATCATTCATCATAGCTAAGCTAGTAACATGTACTGCAGACTTTTGAAATAATAATAATAATAAATTCAATGTAAAGTTTTATTATTGGTTTATTAACACTTTCGTTTCAAATCGTGCTTGCTAAACGGTTACATCGTTTTATTAATTGGGTAGCTACTCCAGTCAAGAAGTGGTGGACTCTGATCTCGAAAACGGCGATGGGGACTCGTTGCGCTAACCACTTTCTCTATGGGGTTGTAGGGCAAGGAGTATATACAAATACATACCTAATTAAACCTGTCTGTTGCCTTCAGATTTTTTAAAAAAAGAAAATTGATTTTAAAATTTAGCATTTTAAGGGTACAAGGCAAAAAAAATATAACAGTTCAGTGTTCTTGAGTATTGGAAATGTCTTATTTTTTAAAGTTTGTAGATCTACACAACAAAATCTGTTGTTTAAATGTACAGGTAAAAAATGACACAATACTGTCCAAATTGGGCAAAATACCAAGGAACTGACTAAAATGGACAAACGAGTCGCTTGACGAGGCTCTTTTCATCCACCATTCTTTTGTATCATGACATCTAAATATGGTATAGACCACCCGTATTAATCTTCTTTTGTTTACCATATTTAAATATTATGTTAGAAAAGAAAGGTGGAAGATTTGATACAAGGATATATAGAAAGCCAACAGCGAAAGATGAGTACATCCATAAACATTTTGTATACCTACCACAGATGAAGCGAAATGTATAGAAAAAATATGTTCTTGATAGCCACGAAATTGTGTAAGACTGAATGAGCACTAAGAACGGAGGTAAAACAAATTATGGAGACGGGTGGGAGGTATGGATATGCAAAGAAGGAGTTTGAAAGGTGGAAACAAGTAAAATTCAAAATCAAATTCAATGTAAGCGTGGAACCAGCAATTGGTCGAAAACCAACTGAGATTAGAACAGAAGTTATACGAAATTAATCTTAACGTCGGTCAGACCAAAAGAAAAATCAAAGCAAGATTAAGAAACATTTCAGATACGTACCAAGACCAACGGACGGCTCAGAAGGGCATCACATCATGGAATACAATTAATAAAACGTCAGAACAGAGAAGGGAAAGGATATATGGAAAGCAGCATACATAATAAGAGGAGACAATATGATAAATAAGACAGCAGGGAACATGAAGTAGCAATGGGGGAGGGTGTTAAAATGGATTGTAAGGGTATTTCGAAAACAGTAACTGGCAACACAGGAAAACTGCATTATTGTTTATGTTCAAGATTAAGTCGTAAATAAGGTAGAGCTGTACAGCTTAGAAAGCCCCAGCGACTGGGAGTGAGGCGAAATAAGTTTCCTTTTTCTATAAACGGTGTATTTTATTAAACAATTGAGTTAGGTGAAATTAATTCGTTACGAATGTTTTGTTTTCTTCGAAGTCGGATTTGAAAATATTGTTCCGATCAGAAATGATTCATCCATAGTAGCAATGTTTGATTTGTTGTGGGGGATGGTTAGGATTGTCCTTGTCTAAACAATTTTCCCTGGCTCTGTTTTACGAAATATTCTCCCAGCCTGGGAAATAAACAGGCCTAGAATACGATATTCTATTGTCTCCGAAATCCCTCTCTTTCTCGAAATTGCACAAATCAAATACTGCATATTATTAAAAGGCAGTTCGACTTTCATTTGTTTCATAGAAGTTTGTAGTAGTAAAAAGATTTGTCATAAAACACACACAACTACTTTCCTAAATCATGAGAAAGTTTTGTAGTTTTTTTCTTTCCATTTCTTCAGGAAAGGGAAAAATGAAAAAAAAAATTAAAAGCCGTAAAGAATGAAGAGGCACTTATTTTCACGGTAGCTGTGAGCTATGAACATGTTTATGACACGTGGGCAAAAGTGTTTTGTTAGAGAGGAGAAAAAAGAAAAAGATCTTAATAAATATCCAATCTAGTGTTTATACTGCATATCGTCAGTGACAATCTCTCCATGCTCACCTATTCACAACTTCCTAGCATTAGAATTTCTGTTCATTTTCAGTGAATCTGTCACTGTTTTTTTCTTGTCTTGTATAATATAATATAATATAATAGTATACAATTCACAAAAGTAGATTGAAAAACAATACGGAAGAATAAGAATGTTACATTGTACTTTATATTGTATCAAGTTTCTTTAATAATACAACAGAAAATATAAAAGAATTTGTGAAGACAGGAAGATATTTCGTTTCTGCTCGAGTAATACACGAAACAGATTAGTAGAGGAAGATTCAGGCCTGAGAGATTAGCTGAAATGTAATGACAATATATTATGTGTGTAGAACCATATCTAATAATAGGACACAACAGCCTCATTGAAAATGTACAGATAAATTTCCTGAAGTGCGTGTGCAGACTGTTGAAAATATCATATAATTGCGCAATATGAAGTTGACTGCAAGATTGTAGGTCTACAAACATTATTCTCACGTAGAAATCCCCTGTGTATGATTTGTCTGAAGAAAATGCTGGATGGACATTGGGCATGTAGACTGTTCAGTACTTCTAACCAAAGTTAAAAGATATATGTACCAACCACAGTGAGACGTAGTACTCAATTTGTTTTAAGGCATAAGAGAATCGTAGCTGAAAAAAAAATCCCAGATGTAGAGCTTGTGCATGAAAGGGAACCATAATCTTAAAACTTTAAGTGCGAAATATGGAAAACAAAGTTAAGCAGTTTCAAACTTAATTTTAAGGTAACTTCAATGCTTACTAATTCTGTTTTCGTGTTTGCTGTTGCTAATATTTTGTATATTTTTTTTCTTATTGTAATGTTTTGTGTTTATTACATTCTTTTCTTTAGTTCACAATGGTTCGTGGTGTCCTCAGATCTTGCAACGTAAATTCAACTTATTTCCCGGCACCATACAATGATCAAATTTTGCACAGCGACGTAAATCAGGTGAAAATACAATATTCCATTGTTACTTTCATATATTTCTATAAATTGATATATTTTAAAAGCATATTTTAATATATTTTTTTTAATATATTTTTTTTTAATATGGATTTCTTTATCCTAAAATAAGTACTAGCCTGCAACGATCTTGGATTTGACTGGTTGCAGAATACTTTAGGATTGAAACACAGAACATTAGCTTGAGAATAAGCACCGAAATAACTCGAAAAAAAAAATTAAAGACATACTTTTATTAAACAATTCGTACAAAAAGAAAAAAAATAATTTTGTTTGCGCATGATTATAAAGAAAAGCATGGGGCGCACCAATTGAAGAATTTATAAAGTGACTGTATATGAGAGCGTGCCCCATGCTTTTCTTTTTAGTCATGTAGAAACAAAATTATTTTTCACTTTTTAGTACCAATTGTTTAAGAAAGGTATGTCTTTAAAAAGTGTTTTATTATTTTTTTATTACTATGCAATGTTTAAAAAGTATATACAATTGGCGCGCCAGGACCACCAATCAATAGATTTGGCCACTTGGAGTTACACCTGGTGGCCAATTTTGGCCACGAGTTCTTTGCTCTAAATCGTTATAATTTGGACGTTTTGGTTTGAAAACTATACTTGGAAGATAGAAAAAGAATAGAAGAAAGGACTGTTTTACTTTTTTTGTTTGCATGGTAGTTCATCCTAGTTCTTAGCTAATTTCAATATGATTTAACATACATGTAATTTATATTTAACATCAATAAAAATAATATATTATGAGCCTACCAGTTACTATAAATGGCCACCGCAAAACATTTCCAGTGGCCTCATTGGCCACCAAATTTTAGATAACTTTTTAAACACTGTTACTATGTATAACGTCGTGACAATTTCTGGCAACTTGTTAGTAGTCACGAAATATATAAAATCAAACTATCTCAATAATAAATTTTGCTTAAATAGATATAAACTTTGACAGTGACTTGCTAGGCAGACATGTTACATTATTATTTGTGAAGATATTACGTAATTTGTGATAAATATTTGATTTTTTTTTAATTTGGAAATTTTGAAAAACAATTTCGGAGTGTAGAGGTCGAATTTATTCGAAGTTTGTTGACTTTATGGGAACATAAGTCGATGTTCTGGGTTCGGCAAGGATAATATTTAAAATAAGATAGAAAGCGTTGTTTAAATTTACCTATTGTAACTTAGTCTACATATTGTGGGTTTATATAGGTAAATTTCAATAATGCATGTTTAAATACTTATCCTCTTCAGATTGTACACAAATAATATAATTTTACAGCATAAATACGGCGTTGTGTTCGTAAAGTTCAAGCTTCATCAACCGAGCACGATAATTATCAAGCAGAAGCCAATACTTTAACATTCTAATTTCTATAAGAGTTTCATTGCAGGTGAAGAACCTGTAGCATATATCCCTCTGGAGTAATTTCAAGCAACAAAGGAGCAAATCCTGAGGAAAACCTCTCGCGAACGGTAAGGGAAGATAAATCAAATGCATTGAAGCATCTTCAAGGCAATATGTGTGGCCAAACTGCTTACACAAAATAACAGTCTATTTTGGCTAGCATTTGGAAGTTACTAGAGAGAAAAGTGAACGGTTCGGGCATGCAATACCTCTCTAGAACGAAACTGTAACAGATCCCAAATTCTTAGTTTATAAGACCTTTTGGAATGTACTCACGTAAATAGATTAACTATGTCTCAATATTACGGTTATACAATGTGGTAATATCTAACTGTGGCAGCTTTGCGAAAATAGGAACTAATAATAATGGTAAAGGTCTATTAACCACTTTGTGACTTTACTACTGGTCTTCGTTGAAAAACAACACGAACCTAGACTGGAGAAGAAAATACAAAGTGAAAATCTACTTTTTTTTATGTAGTCCTTTTATGTTCTGATTAGAATTCCCTTCTTTCGAACCCGATCAACTGGTTAAAATTATTTATATATGACAAACGTTATTTCACATAATTACCTACATATTTAATATCATTTACAAACCGGGATTCCCAATCTTTTTCCGTTTGAAGTTTTGAGAATCAGTTCCAATTTCCAATCTTCAGGTTAATACTTTCGCTATTGAGTGTTTTCTTAGTTTTATAATTTTCAATCAAAACACGAGTCATGTTTATATTAGTCTAAATTACTGATTTTATTGAAATGTTACTAACAAACAGCAGAACAAAATAATACAATTTTAGAATGCTTCGCTATAATGTTGTCATCGTGGTTACATATGCAACACGAAAACCACTTGATATGAGTATATGGTGTAAGCGTTTACATATCTGTAGCGATGAACCCGTTAGAGACACAACTAACTGGCGGAAAGTGAAAAATGAACTATGGTTACGGTAATTTGATTCTAAGCCATCGGAAAAAGACAACAGTAGCCATGCGTTCAACACCTTGACCTCGCCGACTGTATTAAAAATGCTTTAATCCATGCAAGCTCTTACACTCCCATATTCACTGTAAGTTTTTTTCTAATTCTTCTAATCTCCTGGGTAACGAATCAAATTACTTTACAGGGAAGATGCTTTGCACGTAAGGAAACTTTGAAGTCTGACAACGAGTTGTATTCACTTCACATTGAGGGTAGTTTCTTTCTTGGTGGTGGGGATGGAGTGACAGAATTTTTGTGATAAAAAGTAAGTTAGTTTTACTGTATTCAAATATTCAATAATTCACATTCTGTAGTTCACAATTTCTTACACGAAAACTCCATTATGTTTCTACCGTCTCTCATTTTGCCAAAAATGATTTTTTTCGGGACAAACATACGCCATATAGTATACAGTTGTAGAAAAAAGTGACACTAGTCTAAATCGTTTAGAGATTATGGTCTCGAATTTCGGATAGGCACGTAAGTTCAAGTCCTACTAGTCATATTGACTGACAAAATGTCTGTCTCCAATGGAAATCGCAAAGCAACATAAAGCTTCCACAGTACATTGATGTGTTGAAATGAAACTAGTAACGGAGAGAAGATACATCAATTTGTCGGTACAAGACTAACACGAGTTATAGGAATTCAAATGTTGACAACCTTTTTTTCCCTAACGCCTACTGTGTAGGCAACACTCTATACATTTGTGTGAAAGTGCTGTAGGGGCCGTTTAGCTTCATATGTATTTTCATTGAAGAAAATTTGTATCTTAAATGAAAATTATTAATAAAGTTGATATGTTAATTAATTGCACTGATACTTTCCTAATGCAAAGATTGTATAAACACGTGGAGACGCAAGGAAAACTTCCCATCCTGTTTTCATAACCGATTGATTTCAAGGAAAATCCTGAAACACGTCACTTTTAACTTCAAGAGTACCATGTTATTGGTCTAATGGCAAAACATTCAGTTTCCTTAAATCAAAACTTGGTCAACTGACAAATCATTAAAAGATATATTTACTCTCTTTTAAAAAACATGGAAGTATGCTGAATTCTTTGTGATAAATGGCAATTGCAACTGATTTATAATATAAACTGTAAATTCGTAACTACGGTAATAATTTATTATATGCAATGTCATAAATGTCCGCCAAAATCTACCATGTAATATCGAAGGTCTTCTAGAATTATCACTGTCTCCCATGGTAGATTCTATTGGCCTGAGCTTGCACGGCTTGTAACTCGAGTTATACGATCCCAAACTGTGCATAATTTACTGGCTAGTGTTGCGTCATTAAATTGTTTAAAATTTTACCTCACTTCAAAAGTTTCAATTTATAATATTTTACAGTTCCAAACGAAATTTCTCATTAACATTCTTGTAACTTGAATCAGAATACTTTTAAGATGATGTAGGACTTCAATAGTGTTGCCACGAGACGAGAAATACTACTTGGAAATCGAGACGAGATGTCTTATGAAATGTCTCGTCTCGAAAAATATAAACAGAGTTGTTTCTTTTTTATTTATCAACTCGGAATAAAATATTTGCCTTGGACATCTATCTATACCAGCGTTTATTACTTCAAATGAGGGCTACAAAGAACAGGGATTTTCTTTGAACAGAGGCAAATGTTCTTCCTACAAAGAACAGGGATTTTTCCCCATCCCTCCCACTTATGTGCCAGTTGAGAGACTGTTTACAAGAGTCTCTCTTACTATTAGGAAGCATCGAAACAGACTTGCCGACGAATCAGCTCATTAGCTTCCAAGAGGAAAGGAAATATTCACTAAAATTCCATGAGCAGCGAGTAAAGTGCAAGAATCTCACTACAGTGCAAGAGTCAAGATGCAAAATTAAGTAAAAATGATAATCAAATCTTAATCGTTAATTTTGTTTGTGGTTTCTAAAACTTCTGCATAGCTATTTATTTCTTTGATTTTTGTATTGATTTTATTAATATTGATTTTTTGTTAAATTTTTGAAACCATTTGTAAGTTGTTACTGTTTTGTACTTGTAATATGTTCATTAGATACACATTTAGTGCATGCCATGTAGAATGTGATCACTTATGATAATTTTCTTAGATTTATACAGGTGATATCATTAGTTACAATAATGCAAAGCTAATAATAAAAAAGGAAGTGCAAACATAACCCTTCATTGTATTTCTGCTTTCTAAAACTTCAGAGAGCTTTAAGACTGACAACAGCTTAAGATCTACTTGTGCAGTACACCTATAAAATTTCAATCAAACACTTCCTATCATTCGATAACATTATTTTGTTCTACGCCATTGATTTTTTTAAAAAAAATAATTGCAACCAATTTAAACATGCTAAAATGGAAAATAATTCTTGGATTGGTCTGGCTTAGCACTTTAAAATCAAAAGTCTGGAATATATGCAATGAAAGTGTGTGTGTATATATACGTATATATATAAACCAAGTATGTTGATTGTAAGCCTATACCGTAGTATCGCGGGAGGTGACACCGAGCTGCGGCACTGTGGCCAGTGCAGTCACTTCGAAATTTGCTTGTTGTGTAAACAGTACTTGACTTTAGTGTCTTCGACATACTTATAAGCAATTTATGTTCGTATATTCGAGCCGGTAAAACAAATTTCGAGGTTTCAGAATGAAAAAAATGCAGTTCAGGGTCGAGGAGCCTTAGGATCTTAACAGCAGGTAAATATTATCTTGTAAACTATTTGTCCTTGTCTTGTGAATTTATATTAACTTATTTTTAAGTCCTTTTGGGAACTTTGGCTCAGGTCGACTGTATGATGATGGGAGAATTAGTGGAATGAAGAAAGTGGGAGGATACGGGATAATCTCGAGAAAATCACACACTCGATGTTTGTCCACCACAAAGCCCATATGGCACTAACCGGAATCGAACCGGCCTCCACACGCACCAGAGTTGAGTGCTCTACAACTAAACCATCGCGGCACATCTTTGTCTTCTGTAGATTGAGTAATAACGTTGTCGTATTTTGATCAGCATAATGCATTCTCCTACATTTTACTTTTGTTGGCATGATATGCTGCAATATTTTACGAGACAAGACGAGGCAGAACCCTTCGAGACGAGACAAGCTTTGCACGAAACGACACAGCCTGAAGTCTCGTCTCGTTTCAACATTAGACTTCAACCATGCTGTCATTTAAGAAACTTGAACATTTGCCACTAGACCGCAAAAAATTAGGGCAGTATGAAAAAGTTGACTACACTGATACGGAAAATGAAAGTGGCTTGTTTCGGGATTTTGCTAGGAAATAAATGGGATAGAAAATTTTCCTTGTGCAACGCTGTGTTTATTAATATATTTGGAATGGATTAGTGGAATTTATTGATACATAAACTTCATTAATAATCTTAATTTAAGATAAAAAAAAAAATATCTTCAATGAAACTTTATATGTGAAGCTAAACGGGAATTACAGAGCTTTCCCACATATGTATGGAGTGCGAATCTACATGAATGTTGCTTTCAAGAGATCATTAATGCACTGTGGAAATTTCGTATTAATTTGCTATTTTCGCAGGAGGTTTTCCAAGGCTTCCCTTAACTTCAAGAGGTGAATGCCGGTATAGTGCCAGGCAAAGGCTAAGGCCACTATATCTTCATTTTCTCCGTGCTACAAAGGTGCTTGCCGAAGGATTTCTCTCATCCGGGGTGTGACAGCCTTCGGCCATGTAATTAAGAAAAATCACTTGAGAAAGGTAAGCGGAGAGGACTTGATCTGTATTTTTAAAAGTGAACAAGAGGCAACACTCTTATTGAACACACGTATTGCTGATCGTTTTATACAAGGTATTCCCTCTCTCTGTTTTTTCTTTTAATGAGTTACAAACTTTCACGATTAATAAAACTAGCAAAAGTAGAAGCAAAAAGAGCTTTAATTATCAGGGGTCCAGGAACATTTTGTTTTTTAGTAAATCATGTCTGAAGTTTGAAATACTGTCTATTAAAAAATGCTGGGAGAACAATTGTAGTAAAAGACGCAATTAAAAAAAAATGCAGTGATAGATTGCCTAAGTGCCCAGGTTATGTTCCTTAAAATTTTTAATTTGTTCCCTCTTTTCACAAAACATAAATAATAATAATAATAATAAGAAGAAGAAGAATTAGTACAATTTCTTGGTTCTAAAGGAAAATCTTAAAAGGTTAAATTTTTATGGCAACTTTAGTTTCCCCACAATCTTGATTGAAAAATGTCCATTTTCATGACAGCTTTCTGCTCTAGAAGTTTGTAACCCCTTCTTCAAACACTCTGTAAATGAAAACATGAGTGTAAAGGCAACTCTGTATGATAATTTCAAAACAAATCAATATTTATCTCTTTGTTGATAGGTTATGGCTACATCTAAACAATTTTTGGATAGTACTACTGTTCAATGAAAGAAGTACTACATATGGGTTTAGAAACCACCCATGTGCACAATTGAATTAGTGGCACATAGTACCAAAGTACTTGTATAATATTGTAATAATTTGTCATTTCGCAGAAAGCTGCATGATAGTGCAAAGGAAACTTAAACACGTGCTGAGAGAAATTGAGAGCGAAGGGTTCCAGGAAAACGGGCAGAAGAGAGATTATACAGAAAGAAAGAAAGAAAGAAAGAAAGAAAGAAAGAAAGAAAGAGAATGAGAGAGAGAGAGAGAGAGAGAAAGAGATATGTTGTCCAGAATCGAACATTCAGATAGAAGTGATTTCTTATACGTAGTACCGTGCTTGTCGTATATTATACAAGTACTTTGGTACTGTGTGTCACTAATTCAAATGTGCACATGGGTGGTTTCTAAACCCATTTGTTTCCTTTGAAAATTTCCTTCAAAGATCGTAGTCAGACTGGAACATGAGAGTTTTGAGATACATTTAGTGCTGGTCGCATGGTTAATAATATACTTACTGTGCACGTCGCTCCGGGCTTAATTACGGACGTTCATTGAACGAGATAATTTGTCATTCGCCTTAACAAAATCAGTACGTCTTATAAGTCATACCTGCCACTCCAACCTCGTAAATGTAAATTTAAATTAGAAGTAATATTTATTATTAATACTTCTTATACTTTATTTCTAACCAAAATCGTCAGTATTTTAAATCCAAACTGAATCAAAGCTGAAAACAATATCAAAATCATGTTCTTCAGGAAGATAGCAAAACTCATTCTTCCGCATTCCAAATAACGACTACAGAAAAAGAACGTGCTTTCTCCATTTTTTGTTATTTTACAGAAGAGCATTTTAAAAGTCCACAATTGAAGACCTGAATTGCAAAACATCCCAAGTCCACCGGAGTATTTTTCTTTTCTTCAGAAAAAATAAACAGTCCAAGGTCTTGGTATGTTATTCTATTCATCTGAAATTATTTTGTAAGAAAAAAAAAGGGTTTTAGTTGGGATTGGGACGTAATATTTATGCAAGTGGATAGCCGTTGGAACATAGATATTACGAAGAGAAAAAAATGCGAATACGAAAAAAGTGGACTTGGGATGTTTTGCAAATCAGGTCTTCAATTGAGGAGCAGGGTGCAAGAAGAGCATTTCCGAGAAAGCGCCCTTTTTGAATAAAACGTTTTATTCTTTTGTTTCATTCTTTATCCACAAAATCACCAAATTTTATGTGAATATTTTGATAACTGAGGCCAGGAGAAGCAGAAGTATGAAGGACTGCAAGTGCTCATTTTGCACAGAACACTTTTCTGTGACGGTTTCCCTCTCTGTGGAATTATGGACACTAACGTCAGTTGCTAATGTTTGAGTTTATTGTACACCTGCTGTTTCACCGAGTCTGCGTTGTTGGTACAGTCATTTTCAAGATCTATGAGTGTTTTTTTCGGATTCCTCAGTTTCTCAAGACATTGAGGGTGTTGTTGAAGAACAAGCGAAAGGTTTAAAGAAACACGTGAATAAAAGTGTGTGGACAATAATGGCAGCTAAAACCAACGGAGAATCATGTACACAATATATTTCATGAAGTGGTACAGTCGTTCGAAGGAAAAAGTTCAAAAAATCAGTAAAGAACTGTTGTAACAAGATAAGAGCATTTCAAGTGGGGTTGAGAATGATTATGAAAGTGGTGACAATTTGATTTTATTTATTACCTTTAAGCATCTTAGGCCGGAATAAGATAAGGGAAAGAGTAGGTTAGGGCCTAAGTCGAAACTACCATCCCGGCACTTTCCTTATGAGACTAAGGAGAAATCCTGGAAAACCTCAGTCAAGATGGTCGGTCGCTGGTTACGAGCCCAGGTACTCCCGAATCCGAAGTCAATGCTTTACGGTGAAAATAATGACATTGCGGAGATTTATCTCGGAGTGACCGAAATGTTAGCACGCTCGGTTTTTATGCGCGTTGTCACGTGTTCAATTTCCGCTGGCGTCCATTGAACAGAGTGATTTAGAGCCACTCTATCAAAAGGTTCCGGTCTTACATGCTCACCAGCTTGTTTAATAACAATTCATACATATTACTCATATAGTAACTGTCAAGATGCATACCTACAATACCAAAATAGTAAAAATATTATAACACTAGTGCCGACATTACTTAATTTTGTGTGCTCTTACTTAAGGCCTAGTAATTTCCATAAGGTCAATTATAGTTACAGGAATTTATACTTCTTTTTGCCATCAAGCTTTAAGAATAAAAATCTCTTTCTTTCTCTCTCTCTCTCTCTCTCTCTCTCTCTCTCTCTCTCTCTCTCTCTCTCTCGTGCATTATATTTTATTTTATTGGTATTTTCTAAAGATTCAGTATCATTGTTAAGATTCCAATATTTTCAACATCGATTTCCACCCTTCTTGCACCCAACCCTTCAATTAGCGTTACTTATACCTGCAAATCAAGTAAAGATTTGCTTGTACGTACAGTAATAGACGGACTATACACATTCTATTCGTGCATGGCAGTTTGTTAGAAAGGGAAAATAGATAAGAACAAACAGATTGTCTCATTATCCCAAGAAAGAGAAAGAAGATGGAAGAACTGGATAAAACACGAAACGAAAAACGGAGGAAGAAAGAAAAACAATGTACATGGAAGAATTAAATTAATTTATTATTACGTTCATACGCACACCACCCACAGCGTTTTGTAGTCTCTGAACTGTTCAATTATTTACAATTCGCATCCGTGGACCTTTCTTGCGGAAGATAAATATTAATATCTTCACTTGCGTAGATACAAACTCTTTCATGTATGATTCCACATGAGAAATGTTCGACAGGCCTGGAAGTCAAACCCAGTCCTCCA
Organism: Lepisma saccharinum; assembly: GCA_022664845.1. Lineage (NCBI taxonomy): Eukaryota > Metazoa > Arthropoda > Insecta > Zygentoma > Lepismatidae > Lepisma > Lepisma saccharinum. The sequence continues at coordinate 25,536 of JAGDQP010009081.1, forward strand.
AATTGAAAGTCCAAAGCGCTAACCCATGCTCTACACATTATGTTGTAATACGATTGCCAAATTCACTTATGCCGTGTGCTAGTTAGAATTAGAACAATATACATAAATAAATACTTAAGTCAATGCTTGAACGCCAATTTTCTCGTCTTCTGTCTGGCACCCACACTGCTAATGGAAGGTAAAGGAATCTTTCGCCATTTGAATCAAACTCTCAGATAGAAATGAGTGGCTTGGTGCTTTTCTCACACCTTGTATATGAGTGGTCACTTCACTTAAAGAAGTTATTGTATTTGTTATTAACGGCCGTTAATATAGTAAAAAGCCCCCATTAAACATGGTTCAAACTTATATCTTCTGGTTTCTATGCTCAGCAACGAGCATTCTACTATTTATTCTCTTAATACCTACTCACAAGGCGTGATCACTGTTCCAAATTTGGCATCTATGGCTATCACCACTTCAGAGAGCTTAGGCGTCAAAGGTGATTCGCTCGCTCACCTCAAAGAATGTTAATGAAAACTATCATATGAAACGACAGTGTTTTCTACATGAACTTGGTTCAAAATAGTGAAAACCGAGTGTTATGCCTGTGATTTTAACAAAATAGAAAACATTTTTCTTTAGTCATCCCTGGAACCCTGTGTGTTAGCAGCACGGTGTACATTTTTTTACGCCGATAGCATGGTAATTAGAGTGTACGCCAGAAGCATGTTCGCTGAGCGCACGGCCCGCTGCAAAACTCTGTTGCGCAAAATCCACGTATTAGAAGAATGAATATTTTATTCATAGAAACCTTTCCGAGGGAGTTATCTATTTCAAGTGTTTGTGAGAGGTATCTTTTATCCTTCCGAGGTGTAGTAAGTCTATTTTTTCCACTTGTTATTAGCTATTGATCCGTGCTCTGTAATGGGGCGGTATTAACCTCCAACCATCGTGCTGAAAGAAACGTTAGAAATAATTGCTGGTTCATCGTGTAGAAGGACAAGGAACCCTCTTGACAACAGTAGAGAATTCTAGTTTTTAGTCTATTTATATACGTTTTAAGAGTAAGAAGTAAACTTGAGTTAGTATGTTCTTAACTAGTGAAACACATCTATTACAAGTAAAATACATGTAACTATCAGCATACCGACAGTCAACCACAGCACCGTTATTTTAGCTTATATTGAAGTAAGATAAAAAATCTCTTAACCCCTTTCGATGTGAGACCCTTCAATTATTGTATAATGCTGAGGCGAGTGGGACTAAGTTGATATTGTTTGGTTCAACTCAAACGAGAAAGGATATCCATTCACGGTCCTGTCGCTTACTAAGTTAATTGATATTGTTTGGTCCAATTCAAACGAGAAGGGGTATCCATTCACGATCCTGTCGCTTGCACTGTACTTCTTTTATACTTTCCGCATTAAATATTTCAATAGAACCTACGTTGAATCCATACTTTGGTATTCAGACATCCTGTTTTATGATCTAGACAGTCCTACATTTGGGCGAAAGTTGTTGTCGTATCCAAGATTCCCTGTGGGACCCCTTGGAGAGAGAAATCACAAATTCTCAATGTATAATACTGGGCTTTCTCACACGTTCTACATCCTGCGAGTGTTTATCTTTAGTATTCTAGAAAATTGCTTATCTTAGTTATGCATTCAGTCTCAGAATAAAGTCCCTCTCTAGATGTAGCACACATTGTATTTGCTGTGCCTCCTGTTCCATTTCGGTCCGTTACTGCGATCATGTAGAGGATATTAACAATTTATTTACTGGGTTGTTACTTCTGCATTGTATGAAAATCAGTCAAGTGATACCTGGCAAAATGTCACGACGGGATTCATACGCTAAGAGGCTGCGCCAGAAATAACATAGTGGGTTTGACATTATATCTTTTTTCCAAGAAATTATTTTTGTGGCATTTTCTGTCTTGGCTTTCTTCACTTACAAAAGGAAACACCAATTTGTCATCTTGGATTTCGACTACATTTGCTTTAAAGGTATAGCACTCATAACACAGTAGCCTTCAAAAAGGCATTCTAAGGAATACCTAAACGTTTAAGAGAGAGAGAGAGAGAGAAAGCTAGAAACTGACATAAACACAATAGTGAAGGATGCTCCTGAAGTGAAACGTGTGAGCCTAACATAGAGTACGTACTGTAATTCATACTAAAACGTGTAGCTATACGAATAACTTTTACTTGAAAACCCTACACATTTCAATATCCTTTAGGCCCACTTTTCATGCACCCGCTAGCTGCCTGGTTTGCTCGCGATTTAACTGAGTATACAATTGAAACATGTGTTAAGTATTTTTATTAGCTACTCTTACAAATCGGAAGCAAGACACGCGACTCGCGCGTACATGTAAAGCCGGTCTAAGTTTAAGGAAGATCACATATAGCAGGGGTGGATTTCAGTTTCATTTTTTGGCCTGGCCCACTACTTAGCGGATGCATATACTGCGTGGAAGGTGAAGGATTACATGGGCGACGATTGCGGGCGCAAGGAGGCAGTTGCCCCCCACTTTTCTCGCGCATTCGAAATGTGAAGAAAGATACAGAAATTCATCTTTAAAATTTTAAATAAAAGGGAAGAAATGCTTCCTCAGTCTCGAATAATTTGTCCCCCACCGACCGTACTACCAAATAAAGTTAATTTATTAGAAGTTTGTGTCATTGGCTCGCCTTATTTTCTCGATTATTATGATATGTTACAAAATCAATATTTTCACTCTTATTCAAGTCTAGCAGTTGCAAAATTCTTTTAGGACTAGCAGAAATTTATGATCGTAACTGAAAGAAGATATTTTCTACTGGCCGGTTGTTGAATATGAATTGTTATTTATAGTTTTTATGAGTATTTCTCTTGTATATTGGGTAATCGTCTGACCTGGAATTGTAGAAAAATTCACGCGGATGACGCCAGTTTTTAATTAAATTTTTGCGTGGATAAAGAGGCTGAACCAGCGTTGTCAGATCGTGGGATATGTCCTATTTTGTGGGAGTTTTCAACATGAAGTAGTAGGTTTTCGAACCTGAATACCTTCCTAATATAATCTGAAACTACGAGACCACGGAGGATGAGTACCACAAATACTAAAATCATCCACAATTAATAAAGATATATTAAAAGTAGCGTAGTAACTATTAACCGTTCATATATGATACAAATGCTGAATATGTGCAGCCCTCCTAATATTTTCTTGGTCCTTACCTACAAAATTGCTGTTGTGTGTGTAAATAAAAGGCAGTAAGTGACCCGTGCCCCTTACTGTTTATGGCTGACCATACATCTGAATATGTGCTACTTCCTGTATTATGAACGTCTTTTTAAATTTTCATATTACTGATGTGTAATCATTATGTTAAACATTTAAGTTAACTGGGAAACGTTTTATTTTCCGTAGCTATTGTTATTAAAATAATTTCAATTTTGGTGCAAGCAGTACACAACAAACAATCTTTGTACTCGTGTTTCAAATTTATACCATATTATTCACAAGGTAATTGTTCTTCGTGACATGTGCATAGAATATGTAAACTTTCCCTTGGCAACCAGCTATACGGAACGTAATGTTCAGTTATTATTCTAATCGATTACAACTGCCAGGTACCTAAGGTATTCTGGCCTCACTAGCATGCAGTCAATCCGTACCTATCTACATCCATGTCAACAACAGTACAATACAAATTACATAATTTTATTTTCGCCTTTCATTTAACCACATTGGTAGATACAGTTGCAATATGAGAATATATTTACAGTGATAAAGTATTACGTCGAGAAATATATAGCTATCTTTGGGAATTCATTCGTTACAAGGAAAGTTCTGGGCGAACATTCTTTGCTGAATTTACTAAACGCGAAGGGAGAAGGGAAGGGGGGAGAGAGAAAGAAAGAAAGAAAGAGAGAGAGAGAGAGCTCTTTACTTGAAAGAATTACATAATAAGAAGTAAGTTGGGTGGACCAACTGCTGGGCGTTGAGAGAAGTATTTTTCTTTTCGAACATTAACGCTCAAGTGTTCTTGTACACGATATGAATATTTTGTGTCACATGTATATTGTCTATCATGTAAAAGATAAACTCGACATCTTCTTCATGTTTGATTGTCACCTATCTTGCTTCTGAGCCCCTTAACTATAATATTGTTAATCAAGTTAGAGAGAAAATATTTCGATTCGAAACATGAAAACAGTATTAAATATTTTATTGATCTGGTATCAACAAAAAGCTTACATTGATCGTAAGATTTCTGTTATTTTTTATTGGAAATCCTCAACAGCTCCAACACTCTATGTAATTTAAAATCCGTCTGTTGAAGAAGGATAATTCATTGATTTAATTTGAATTCAAATTACAATCCTGGCGTTCGCTTTGGGTGACTAAGGACAATGCAGGGGAAACCCCAGTCAAAATGTTCTACACCATAAGAGGTAGATAAGTTTTTAGCATGTTACAACTAGGCTATTTAGTATGCATCTCAAATTATTAACCTATCATCTATTTTTAAACCTGCAATCATTGCTTGAACACTGAATTGTACGATTTGTGCACACGTTTTATATAAGTTAAAGAGTGTATCAATAAACCTTTTTAGCTCCTTAGTAAAGAAATTTAAAAATGGCAGGAACGAATTAAAAGAACCTGGTTCGTATAGAAGATAGTCTATTGCTAAAATCAATTGAACTGTCAATTCGACGAATAAATTTGTCATTTTTCTCGCTATATAGTGAAGAACTTCGATCCAAAATGAGTGAGTGAGATTTGCTCCATTTTTGTTTAATTGAAAGTGGATAAACGAAGATTAATGTTTTGTCTAGCGCCTTACTTTCAATATTAATCGAGTTATGTAGTGCTCAATGGACATTATAAATTTTTCATAATTCCCCAGCAAAAAAAGTAAATTCATTTCCGAAAGAACATGTACAAAATGTGTAAAACAAGTGTTTTATATTTAAAGTGTACAGAATGGGAACTGAAAGAACCTCTTAAAAGTACCAACTTACTGTTAGAAACAAGATAAACTATTGATAGAGTAAATTTGTAATAATTAAACCGAATAATAATAATTTGTAACATTGAGCAATGGCCTCAGGTAGGAGAAAACATTTATTCTTGTATGTATATTTTCGCTTTAACTAGAAATGAACGAAATTTTCATTTAAGCTTGTCACTGTGTGGTCCGTTTTTAAAGCGTTATAATTTTTTAGTTTTGCGCAGTGCACTGCATATATTACAGCACTTTCTGTAAATAATATTCAGGTTATTCGGCAGAATTAAGACGTAAATAAAAGCAACACAGCGACAACAAACATAAAAAACTGAGTTAGTCTGAAAGTATGATCCTTTTTGGAAAGGGATAAATGAGCTTAATTTGTGTCAGCTTCAAATACTGCATTGATTTGCAAAACAATCGAGCAGTATTGATAAATAAAAGTTGATTAGTAAGGGTCGGAAGTTCAGTCATTTATTTTACTTAAAATAGGCAGGCAAAAAGGCATTTATTATTGCTGAAATAGGCACTTTAAAAAGGCATTATAAAAATTTAAAAAATATAGCTTATCCTATTTTTTATTTTTTTGTTTGTTTGTTTATATCCTTCATTATCATATCATACTACATTACATCACGGTGTTCTATATTGGTTGCAAATTACCAGAACTTATTTAATCAAGTTTTAACACATATTGGACAGAGAACTGTTTTCAGTTTTGAAAATGATCTCTCAACGTTCATAGAAATGAGAGGGTGTATACTTAAAAGAAAGTATTACCACAAACCAAATAACAAGATAAACTCATGTCGCTTTCCTATTTTCGTCTGCGCTAAAATTGATTAGTTTTTTGCTTAAGAGCACGTGATTTTGAATCCTGCCATTTGGTGGCTCTGGTGACTACTACTGGTAAGAACCAGCGGCTAAATGTAGTCGCCAGTCACCTAGCGGTAGGATTCAAAATCACGTGCTCCTTAGCGCAGACGAAAATAGATAGGCGGGATAAGTCTATCTTTTTATTGAGTTTATGACATTACTAAAGGGATCATATCAACGACAGTTGAATTTTTAAACTTTAAGAACACTGCATTCCTACTTTTAATTTTTCCTAGGTCCTCTTTGTACATATTCCATGTTTACATTTGCCATTTACAGTTTTGTACTTTTCATAAAGCACTTCCAATCAGCCGCGGCCGCTGAGGAGGAGCCAATGGCACTACCAATGAATAAAGGAGAAAAGTTTGTATATTTCATTATCTCATATCATGTACAAGCACAGTTCTTCGCTATATTTGTAACCTGTTCCAATGAAACCTGTGACGTTCCACGCGACGATTCGTTACTCTCCGAATCACGTTAGAGCTAGCTAGAATATGGCACTCCTAAATGTCTAAAAAATGGTTTCTGAGCACGAGCATGATTGGGAAACATAACTTCAGAGATACGGCGATTTTGTGCCAGCTTGAAGGCTGGCTCATTATGGTGTGTAATAAACAATTACAAAAAAAAAAAAAAAAAAATGCACCGTAGAAATTACGTTGACGGGCAAAGGCTTTTTTCATTTTTTAAGTATTAATAATAATTTCAGATATTATACTTATTATTATAAACTATTAAACAGTTTAAATAAGTTTGGCAGGAAGAATTGTATCCATATAATCAAATGAAAAGTAACTTTGAGTCGCATACCTACTGAAGTAAATGTATATTTTGCGCAGTGCTCAATAGGTGGAGACGATGTTCCTATCCAGGAAGTAGTTCTGATTTGTGGACTTAAACTAGGATTTTCAAAATGACATATGGATAACATACAGGAGAATAATGATGCTGAAAGCATCACGGAGATAATAAACAGTAAGAATTATCTATGAACATGACACTTCGTATAATTCGTAAGTTGCACTGATAGTTGTACGAGAGAGGTGGTAATAAGAACGCGAAATGACAGTTATTGTAAGAGGAAATAGCCGAATTTTGATGTTGATTCTTTTAATTTTATAATCAGAAACACACTACACCAAAGTAGTACAATTTTGGAAGACAGGCTTACCACAAGCAGTGTTGTTCCTACACATAGAGATATGCAGTCATATTTAATAGACGTAGTGACGGATTTTGAAAATTTGTTAAATCATAGGGATTTTTAGCTACAGGTATTACTAATTTTCCAGCAAAACTATTTGCTCGAAAGTTTATTCGTTTCATATACTAGACATTAATCAATTCCGCTAATTATTGTGCATTTGCAGCTTCGTTACGAACAGAGGTACTGGGAAATCAAATAAGAACGGGACTCCCTGAATTTGAGCGCGAGTTTTTGTCAGAGAAATCTGACAATGTAGTTGCAATGAAACTGCATAGACGGTGTGCTACTGGACGTGCTGTGCGTTAATTTATCAACGTGGTATTCATAGTTATTTCTGTGTGTTGCTTTGTGTTTGTGTATTCCGAATAATGGCAAGTACACCGAAAAAGAAGCGTCAAGATCATAATGAGCTCAAAACAAGAGAAACACAAGAAACAAAAATTTCGTGAAGCATGGCTCGAGGACCCTCTCTTCAAAGGTTGGCTTGCTCCTGTGTCTAATGACCCCTATAAAGTTTCGTGCAAAGTGTATGATGTGAAGCTATGTGGAGGTAAGAGTGAACTAACTAAACATATAGGTCGTGACTCATTAAAACAAACCGCATTACTGAAATGAAAACTCAGCTTTATGAAGCTCAATTCATAGATCCTCAAATTGGCACCACGAGAGCAGAAAGACACTACCTGCATTAAATATTTTAACCTCCAAATACCTTTTGCAAGTCTTCACAAGTGCAGTGGATCAATATGCCGGGATGTGTTAATGATGATGAAAAAGAAGACCTTCTCAAGAAATCTGTAGAATCGTTTTGGAACAGATTATCAAAAATTAAAATTATGAAGATAAGTTAGCTTTTGCTAACCTATCCAAATTTCATAAGTTAGAACTTACTTTACCACATCCAAACGTGGAAACGGAAAGAATGTTCTCATTGATGAGCGATATGAAAACGAAGAAAACAAGTAGAATGAGAAAAGAATAGCTTAATTCTCTTTTAGTGATAAATTCCTCCTTGGAGGCAAGTGGCGAAGACTGCAGAAATTTGAGTGTTAAGAGGGCTCCTCGCTCTAACTCTCTATTTTTAACATTTTTCAAAATATTTAAAAAAATTAGAGTACTATAAAAAATATAAGTTCATAGCGCACTAGAATTTTCAAATTACTATAGAATACAATGGGTAGCGATCTCCAGATGTTGCCCGTTGATGAGTGATACGTTTTCAAAGAGTATGACGTCATTATTTAATTGAAGTCTCAGTACTCATCATTCGACAATATTTCGAGATCTCTGTCCATTGTATTGCATAGTAATTTGTAAATTCTAGTGCGTTATGAACTTACATTTTTGATAGTACTCTAATTTTTTGAAAATCTTAAAGAGGAGCATATTTCACTCCGCAATGCAAATATGTACGACTTCAAGTAAAAGAAAATCTACTTAATCCAGCATAAATAGCAGCAGATGCAGTAATTACGGCCGATTATTATGATCGTTGTAATTTTCATCTATTATATATATATATCTTTTGTTCCAAAATTTGACTCCTGATCCAACTAATGTTAAATTAATAATAAGAAGCACTCGATAGGATATATATACCAGGTGTATGCATAAGTTTTTGCCGGTTTTTGTGGTAAAGAAAACACGTAATTTTCAAGGGAAATTAATTTTGTTTTATTCAAAATATTGGCCATCGGCTTCTACACATTTCGCCCATCTTTCAGGTAATTGATGCATACCATGCCAGAAAAACTGCTTGTCTTTTGCGGCAAACCATTCGTCGAGCCATTTTCCAACGTCTTCGAAATTGCTGAAGTGCTGCTCTGCGAGCGCGTGCCTCATTGATGCGAAGAGGTGATAGTCAGATGGCGCCGGGTCTGGGGAGTACGGCGGGTGCGGAAGGATGTCCCATCCAAGCGATTTCAAGGTGTCTTTCACTGGTTTTGCTGTGTGAGACGGCGCATTGTCGCGTAACACAATCACTTTACCATGTCTTCGGGCAAATTCCGGTCGTCTTTCGATCAATGCGTGATTTAAATTAATCATTTAATGGCGATAGCGTTGTCCATTAACGGTTTCGCCGGGCTTCATGAGTTCATAATACACAATACCGCTCTGGTCCCACCAGACACAAAGCATGGTCTTCTTGCCGAAGCGATTTGGCCTTGGTGTTGAAGGACCGGCTTCGCCAGGTGAAAGCAACGATTTGTTCCGCTTCGGGTTTTCAAAATAAATCCATTTTTCGTCATCCGTCACATTTCGATACAAAAAGGATTTTCTTTCGTGACGTTGAAGCAGCATTTCACAAGTGACTTTGCGATTTTCCATTTGACGTTCATTCAAATCGTGTGGGACCCATTTACCCAGTGTATTGATCTTCCCCATTGCTCGTAAACGTCTGCTGATT
>JAGDQP010009081.1:35413-60597 GCA_022664845.1 Lepisma saccharinum
GCTATATATGGCAACGCCCTAGCCGAGCTGGTCTACCGGTTCCCGTAAGATCACCGAAGTCAAGCAGCTCTGGGTCTGGTCAGTGCTTGGACGGGTGACCGTTGCAGTACTCTAGATGGTGTTGCCTGTGCGGCGTCCACCCAGCGTCGTGAGGGCAATTGGGGAGCTACCTGAATAAAGAAGTAGCGATCACAGTTGAGAGCTTCGGCTCTCCTCTCCCAACACGTCTGGTCAGCGTGGGAGCAGTAGACCACCTCCTTCCTCCGGGAGAGGCCTCATCCAGTAGTGGATTGAATATGGCTGTGCATTATTATATATATACTGTATATACCGTATATAAAGAGAGAGAAATAGGGACATTCCATCTTTTTTAGGGACAATTTTCTTAGGCTGTAGGAACCTGACCGAAAAATGGTTGGCAGCACTGCTGGGTTACATGCGTTGGACCAACACGGCGTTTGACCAACACGGCGTTGGACCAACACGAAACCATCATGGCGTAGGACCAACACGGCGTTGAACCAACACGGCGTTCGACCAACACAGATTTTTGCCCTGGGGTGTTGGTCGTACGCCGGTTCTTGCTGCTTGAGAGGCTGTTGGTCATACGAAGTGTTGGTCCAACGCCGCATCCCCGCACTGCTTACAAGAAATAGTCCGCACGACGCTGGAGAGCTCCTTCGGTGTTCTTCGTTATTAAGCCCTGAACGAGAGATATAAGTTGGTATTTGGTTGCAGCCCTACCAGCGTAAGCCAAATCGTTGGATTCGGGTATATCAACTTCTCGTTAGGAGGGGGGGGGGGGGGCGAAATTATGGCGCTTTCGAGGCATCTAAATTCTGCCTGTGAGGCGTGACGTCACCCTGGTAGCATGAGCTGGGTCAATTTTCAACTTTCTTCGTTGTACAAATGGTGTATTCTTCTGTGGTTTGCAAGTAAGCTCTGAGACAACATTCCTCTACATTATTAGAAGTCCATGTGTATGACAGAAAGAGGAGCAGGATTATTATCAACATTTGGGAGGAATCAAAATCGCTATGTATAAAGAACAGTATGAACCAGTTATTATAGTCACTCCTAAAACGTTTCTGAATATGGCTGTTGAACACTAAACAAGCAATTTTGAAGGAAAGAGTCCATTACTCGTTCTTTTATTATTATTATTATTATTATTATTATTATACAAAGTAGGCCTAATATAAAACTGCAATAAGAATTGCAGACAAGAAAGGGAAAAAATAAATGATTACTAATAATAATCATAGCCCTTTTATTCTTTTAATTTTATTCTATTCTAATTCTACTTTCTGGGCTTAGTATTCAACTTTTAGCATCCATCATGATTGAAGGATGATATCCCTTGACAATAACTCTTCCGGTTGATAGGGATGGGGAAGGTAGCGGCAACAGTCTTACTTGAGATACCTGGCACCTGGTGAAACAGAAAATCCAAGAAAACTGTCAGGATAGGCGGAAGAGGTTTTTTAATTTTCATGCTGAAACTGTTTTACTATAAAGTGTAGAATTGAACTTATTTTAAGGCTTTTACGCATCTGAGGCTCAGGGCGGGATAGGGTGTGGGAGATGATTTTGTGGAGGGTAGACGGCCAGGGCCTATTTTGTAGGTACTGTCCTGGCATTTGCCCTGGAAAAACTTCAGACAGAATGGTCGGCCGCTAGGATCGAACCCAGGACCTACTAAATACCAAGCGAATGCTCTAACACTGACCCACGGCCGCGGAAATTGTGGAAAAGATGATTTAAAACATATCACTAATCTGAAATGCTACGTTTTGACATCGTGCCCGGTGAATGAGTCTTTTAATCAGCTCCCAGTGGGACAAGTAGTGCTTTCAACAGGTGGGGTTGAGAAGGTTAAAGTTCAATCCGACCCGTTTGAGAGCACTACCAAAATGCTGCGAATAGGCCTCTGTGGGATTTGAACTCGGTAACCTCTCGCCTACCGTGAAGTCCCGTGTTTTTTAATTTTCAGATTAAAAAGCATAGAAAAGTCGATTTTCCATTTTCGATTAAGTACACACTCTGAACAAGCAGTGTATCGACGACAGTTCAGTTCAAATAACTTGGAAGGCGTAAAGTCGGCTAAAGGTGACATGAACAAGATGTCAATGAAATTCACAAAGGATAGCATTTTCTTCTCTCTCTCTCTCTCTCTCTCTCTCTCTCTCCGGCAAAAATCAAGGCAATCACAATTTCAACCTTCACTCTGAGATCATCTGGTTTATACCCATGTCCCTACAAAAATAGCCGAAATGGCCTGAGATGAATGACACCGCTTGTGACCGTGCAGACTATTTTTTCGCTATCTTTGTATTTTTTGACTAATAATTTGTTCCTCGAATGATTAATAGAAGGCTCCACAACTTATATCATAGCAAAAGACAAAAGTGTTACGTACCGAGCCACCGTAGCTCAGTGGTAGAGCGTGGGCGTAGCATTCGGAAGGTCATGTGTTCGAACCCAGCGGCCGACCATGCTGACTGAGGTTTCTCCGTAGCACACCAGGCAAATGCCGGGATGGCACCTTCAATGAAGGCCCTGGTCGACACCTTCCCCAATCCTTTCCCCTCCCCTATCCCGGCCTAAGCCTTAGATGCCTAAAGGCCATAAATAAAATTCAAATTGAAACAAAATTGTTACAATGATGCGCTGCCCATAAATTATGAACATTCGTCGTTCAACTTTTTTTTTTTTTTTTTTACTTTATATACGATTCACCGTTTCAACACTTTCTCCTTTAGTTTTTATACCTTGTTGGGAACTGAATTGTATGTTTGACCTTTAGACATTTTAGGCTGAAGCTGGAATACGAGTGGGGAGAGGAAGTGTGAAAGGAAAGTCAACCAAGGCTTAGTTTGAAGGTACCTTCCCGGTGTAGACCTGGTGTAGGCATAATTGAAGAAAGATTGTGGAAAAATATTGGCAGCGAATCTTCTCAACACTTTCCTATTTTATTATAATTTTTATCATATTTGACAGATTAGAAGAAAAAGTTTACTCCAAAGCGACCGGCATAAAATTAATAGGCAGTCAACAAATCGAAAAATATCATTGAAAAAAAACCGCAAAGATTTTACTTTCTGTGGCCTTCTTTATTTCTTAAAAAAAAAAGTATTAAATCTAGAAACTCTAGATATTTTGATATATCAAGAAATGTCCACGCAATAGTATTTGTTTTAAGCAAGTTGGGTGAAGGTGAGAATTCGAGTGATTATACGAATACATAATTTGGAAATATATCAGATTTCTATTTGTAGTAAATTTCTTCATTAGTACTCTTCAGGTAAGTAAATTGCGATTTCATTGAAAGATAAGACATCCGTAAATGAAAACTCTGCACACACTTATTTAATTTTCTGCTGAAAACTCACTGCACGTGTGAGTCCAGGATGACGTAGCCACAGCGCGCGCGTAGAGCATTTCCTATTGGCGCAACCTATAGAGAATATAGTAAGTAACCTTGAGTTAAGGGAGAAGATAGCATTTATCCTGACGAGTAGCTTCACAAAATTGTGGAATATCCGAGGTTGTAGCAAGATTAGTTACCAGTAGGGAGCCCTTGGTTTGGAGAGAAATTCATAATTTCCAAAAGACTGTCCAAATCCTTATTTCCTCGAGAAGTAAAGAAACTGATACTGTTAGCAAGTCTTTAGTCATTAATATCTTTTGTAGAACAGACCAAAGATAAGAAAAGTTCAACGAAGAACAGAAAACCGGTAAGTCAGTTAGAAAAGTATATTCTTTTAAGTTCAAGCTTTGTTCTTCGCAATTAGACTGATCACCAGACTCGAATCTTCGTTATTATCATCTAGGCTGATACTTCGGGATCAGAATAGAGATTTTATAAACAACTAGAGAAGATACGTCGCTATAGAAATAGGACAGTTAATGCCTGATTTGAGAATAGTTTGTGGAAGCTTGACGTTTACTTCAGAAAGGCGACCTAGGAAATGTACGGAATTTAAGATTAACCAATTTAGGCACATTGAATGCTCTTATTAAGCGTGTGATCAATTATTATGAAAATTGCCTTATAAACAATTAAGAGTTAGCTTATTCTTAATGTTTCCATTAATTTGACAAGAGTATAATCTGATAGTATTATTATCTCCTCACACACAGAGAAAGAAGGCTTTATAAAGTGTTATAAAAGTTGTGGATATATCAGTTATCAGGATAGTGTTTCAATAAAAGCCACTGATATTTAAAGACCAGAAACTACCAAGGTATTCATAACATATTGTGGTTATCAAGAAGATATATCTCCTCATCAGGGATCTCTTGCTAATTTATTTCTTAGAGTACTTTTGTTCATTCTTATTATTTCGTATTCATACACATTCAAGGAGTACTTAATTCCTGCACGTTTTAACTATTCATATTTTGGAAAATTAAATGTAAAGACGATATCAAGAAAGCCTTTAGTTGCCGCAAGGGTAAAGACACATTTCCTATGATATCATATTTTTAATCAAGTCCAGTCTTCATCTCTGATAAGAAGACATGTTAGTAGTACAAGTATTTTGTTAACCAAGCCAATTAAATTAAGAACAGGTGAACAATTCGTGGCAGTAGAGAGCAACGGCACATCAAAGGCAGCAATATATTATTCGTGTCGTTTTAGCAATCTTATATTGGAGTATGTTCTACAAATAATCTTTATAAATTAAAACAATGGAGTAAAAGTGTTATTTCTTCATAATACCAGCAAATATAATTTTCTGTATTTCAACACCAAGTACAATCTTTACATCTTAAGGAGTAATATGTATAAGTATTCGTTAGCTTAAGAACTGTCAATCAGAGCCAAACAGCACTGATTTGAGTATTGAGTTATTATTAAGTTCCCAGAGCTCTTTCATATATATATATATATATATATATATATATATATATATATACATATACTAATAGTTGCTGTATTCGATTTCAATTAAATTAAACTTGGGTACGACCCTTGGGGAGGGATCATTTGGCACAGAAATTCTTTCAAGTAATAAGAAACAGAAATCTTTTCTAACAAAGGTAAATAATATTAACGAAGAAAATATATATGTTTAGTGCTATTTTATTCGCGAGATGCAATGTTTTTAACATAAATTAAACCTGATCATAAATAAATAGAATGGTATGTATGTTTTACACATAATCTTCTCTGATTTGAAATTGGACCACCCAAAAGTCGTGGACCCCTACCGAAGTAAATTCCTGCGTACGTGCCTGTACTTGAAGATCACAACAAAGCTCTATTAAAACAAAACTTCAGTAAGTTCCGTGTTATTTAAAGACTAGATTTCATTTCCACATCTTTGTGTGCAAAACAGTCGTATCTGAATTTTAAAAAAATAAATCATAAAAGTGTATTTGTTAAATGAGGAAATCGCCCCAATCTGTATATAATTAAAAGTCATTTTATCCATGTATATGTGTTCCAGATCTCTTCCTAAACCGTTGGACTGATTTGGATTTGCATTTTTTTTTTTAAATTTGTTTATGCCTTTTAAGGATCTAAGGTTCAGGTCGGGACAGGGGAGAAGCCAGGATATGGAATGGCAGCGATCCTGGCCTTACAGAAGGTACCATCCAGGCATTCGACTGAAACCAGGGAAACATCAGTATTATGGTGCTGAACTTTTTGGCACTACCACCCCCATCAAGCCACGAGCTGCTACTGCTTCCAACAGCTTATTGTTTCTCACACAATATCCATCGTTGTCACCAGTTTTTAGCCTTTCTGCTATCAGGTCATCAGTGCGACAGGTCTCACAGCCATCAATAGTACAGAGCTCCAGAAAACGCTGTAGCAGTGAAGGGTGACAGTCAGTGTAAGACAGGTCACGAGGTTAATGTAAATACTTAAAGAATCATCCTTTCTCATAATTTTATCCCCCTGAATTCACGCGTTGGAGACAACTTATGGCGGGAAAGATAGAGTTCTTATATTTATGTGTGTTTAACGCCAAAAATCAAAAGAAATATTTATTAAAATACGTTAAAAGGCAGCATAAGGCATTATGTTTAACAAATAGGCAACGTAAGCTGAATTCGTGAAAAAAGGCAAAATGAAAACTCTCTTTAATCAGTCCGACGATGAATAAAAAGGTTATGCTAATAATTTGTGACAAAAACGAAAAGGCATGTTGCCAAACTTCCGGGCTTTATTGATTAGTTTTCAAAATGAAATTTTCCTAAAACTTAATAAAAACCAATTGAGTGAGTGTTTGTTTATACTTGATTTTCTTAAGGTGTTTATTTTTCTTTAAAATTACACGTGCTCTGACATATTAAAAGTAGTATTCGCGCTTAGATTGCGATCATGTTTCTTTTTGTCTGCGTTTTACTAAAGGACAGCAACAATACACCTTTTATCGTATCTCAAGATACAACGTGCGTTTTAAAAAATAACTTTTACTGTCAACACTCTAAGCGGACGAAGGCTTTTCCATCAAAGAAAAGAAACAGGTCAAATCGTTTTACGTGATGAACATGGATTCCAAAACGCAATTTACAAACCAGACCCTCCTGTAAAAGCTATTCTTATTGGCCACCGGCTCCAGGTAGCTGAGGCAAAAAGGAAAGAATATCCAGAAAGATCAAGGTCAAAACACGCTGGATTCTTGTACTAGTTCATAAATCGTTTACAAGGCAGGAAGGAAAACGCAGGTAAGTGTTCCCACATTTTTCTTTTACTGATTTTTTTTAAAATACTGATTTTTAAAAAATATAAAAACGTATTAGAAAGCGTTTAACGATAGTTTTAAATTTTGACACCGCACACTGGAATGAAATTTATGGATTAATTCATAGTGTTCCTTATGTGTGAAAGAAAAAGTGCGCATTTCTTGCAGAAAATTGCAACAGTCTACGCGTTATCTAATACAGTTTGCAGTTGTGTATCCTCACTTTAATCCCCCTTTAAAGTTGTTCATATGAAATTATTTCATCTATTAACTGATTAAAGTATTTTTTTTTAAAAAAAAAGGAGAGGAAAAGTAAACAGTGTTCTTAAAGTAAGCGCAAAGTGTAGTCTTTCACTTAAGTTTGTCAAGCTGCATCAATTTTGCGCTGACGTGAAAAGAGTTGTAATATAATTAGTAAATTATTTGACTTTACTGTTATATTGGTTATTTTTTTAAAACTTTAGTCCATTTTTAACGTGACTTACTTTCTTTGAAAAGTTGTTTGTTTTCAAATTTTCAGTGCATTTTTTTAGTTAATCAACAAAGTAGCGAATAGCGATTGTTTTGTAAAATTATCCTTTCATATATGCAACACTGCCCTTACAAAGTGTAATTTGGGTTGACTATCTGTCAGGAAATTCAACCAACATTTACACAAAAAAGTGTGTTTTTCATTTTTATTATTATTATTATTATTAGCACACTTTTATTAACTTTTATTAACCCATTTCCCATTGTCCAGTCAACTTGTTTTTTTTTACTTATGTGTACCCAGTGACTAAACAGAAATCAACTATTAAAAATTTTGAATTTTGAAATTCAAGATGACCGCAGCATCATTTTAAAAATTTCTTATTCGCAACACCAACGCCTGGAAAAGCCGCAACTCCTATCAGCTTATTATTCAATGAATACTATCTCCCTCCGCTCCACACAAAAATGTAGACAAAAACTTCGAAGTCTTTTATATGAGGTTGAGAGAAAAATGAATTGCAGTAAAAATAAATAATAAATAAGATGTATTAATTTTTAATACTTTCAAAAAAAATTAGTAAAAAAGTAGTGATTTTTAGCTATTTACAATTTTAAGAAATGTATGATGAAAAATAAAAGCGCACGGTGCTTGTAGCAAATACTTCTGAATACTATTACGTCATATTAATATTAAGATGAACATCATTTTGTATGAATGCTCGGCAAAGTGACTCTAAAGAATCCCACAGTGTTCTCTAGAAGTAATGAGACTGACACTATTGCAAAGAGTCCCCATAAAAGTCACCCTCCACTTTTTTTTCTTTTTTGGGGGGATTGAGGAAAAACGAGAAACATTAGAATTATATATATTGAAAACACTTCTGGAATTCCTCTTCTGGTACGGCTTTGAGTTGGTCGGACATTGTATATTGGATGTCATCACACCTCGGATCACATTCCTTTCATATATCTTTGGATTTGGGGGGAATAAAAAGTAATTACTATGGGAGTCAAATTCACGGAATAATTGTGTGTTCAATAAGTGCTATTATTTTCTAAGATTTAGAATGTAAGAAAGTATTGTAATGCAACAACAAACAATTTTTGTAGTCGAAAATTTTGTCTTACAATTTATTGACTAGGAAGGCAGCTATGATCTAAGCCTGTCACAAGTTTTAGGAATGACATCTCTCAGCGAGCAATCTTTTCTGTTACGGTTCACTAAAGTATTGGAAAAACAGTGGATTGAACGTTAGTCCTGTTACGTAATGTTAACGTTTGTCTATGTACCTAAATGTCCGCCTGTTCGACGGGGTTTTCGACGTTTAGAATCAATCAGTCTTCAACGGTAAGAAGTAGACGATAAACAACTTTGTATTTGACCTGTTCAACAGCTTAGAACCACGTTTGGCATTTTTTGACCAGAACAGAGCACTGAGTTTGTAAATTTTCCACGCATCTGCAGTGGGATTCGAAGCTGAAACTTTCTGCGAAGTAAAATTCATGTATATAGGCTAGGTGACCATATTTTTTTCCAGTGATTGTAGTGAGAATCTTGATAATTCAACTTCTTCCTTGTTGGAACTGTAAATTTGGCTACCTTTTCTCCCCCCCCCCCCCCACTACATGAGAAATTACACAATTCTTAATACTCTTTTTATCTATACTCCTTCAATTTGGAGTTTATAAATGAGCGTGTATGCCAATCAGAAATTCCTAATATGATTTTAGAAAAGAGAAATAGGCTAATAAAAGAATACATTGCAAGGATTTAGCGAAAAAGTAGAGAATACAAATAGGACCCCTGAAAAGAGTATGTCTGGTATCCCTGGACAGAAGTTGTTCTCGAATGTTTCTGTCTAGTATAAACAATGAAATTTTTCGAAACATATTTATTCTTCAAACCGGGTAGACAAATAGCCGGGATTATTGCTTTACTCCGTGGAAACTGCCCGGAAACCGGAGGTGAATGGTCACTCTAATAGAGGTTGCAATTTCACACTGTATAGGATTCCTGATTGCATCTTGTGTTAGTTCGTTGGTTTTGCTTTCTCCTCCCGCTCCATCAGATATTTGACAATATTGTTAAAATATGACATCTTTTATGAGGTTAGGGTAATGTTGTGAGTCTTGTAACATAAAAGGAATATTAAAATATTAATGATTTCTCGTGGACGAGCAACAAACTACGAACGACTAATGCAGAAAGTTCCAGTTTCGAATCGTACTGCAGGCCGGTAGAGAATTTACAAACAATCAATATATCAACATAAAAAAAATGAATGAAAACAGCAACTGTGGTAATTCTCCGTCATGAAGTTTAATGCTCTCTTTTGGTCAAATAAAAAAACGTGTTTTGGGGGTGTTGAACAGTTGGGCAACGTTACAAAAACGTTTCCAAAATATTTCACGTCATGTTGATTCTACGCTTCGAGGCGGACATTTCGGTACACATACAACGTTAAAATTTCGTAGCAGCACTAACGTTCAATCCACTGTTTTTCAACGTTTGTGTGCTTCTGGGGTCCACCAGACAATGCAGGTACTATCCGGATATTCAATTGGTCAAACTGTGGAAATCCTCAGATAGGTTGACTCAAATCTGTGTACTTCCGTTGTTCTGGTCCGAACTCGAGAGCGAAGTTGAGAGAAGGGCAATATTGGAGATAAGAAACAAGGACATTGTTTACGTATACAGTGCATTTTAAAGAACGCAGTTGAAAGTACGGTTGAAGAGGAAGAAAGCGAAAGACCATTAACGTAGCTCTGAAGCGACTCATCTTCGGCAGAGCACAGATAGATTAGATACTAAATTTAACAAAACGTAACCAATGCACAATAATCAGATACGTTCAATGAATTTTTAAAAACTTTTCAGTTCCGAAATTACCTTGCAACAGATTGGTTTCCTATGTTGCATGAACATGCATGTGTGTGTGCCTGTATAAGGGAGGAACAGAGAGAACCAAGGTCGTCCACTTTGCTGTTGGGCAAATCGTGAAAGATGAATCCATTCAAGGCCAACTGCAAAATCTTTTAACAGGTTTCACTGACTTTCTCCATGATCAATTTACTTTCTTCCTCGTGCTGACATAATACGTTTGTTTTATTGACCTTCAATTTCGCACAAAATTTCAACGTCACGTGTACAGGAATTTCCTCTTGTTGCAAACTGCATGTTGCCAATTCGAAAGTTACGTAAGCTTCGTCTTACGACCAATACTCCTATACAGGGTGTTTTGAAAATGACGGTCATAAATTAAAAAGCTTGTTCCTTTAAAGAAATCTCGGAACATGTATAGTATGTATAGAATTTAGGCACAATTTTGCTGAACTGGATTTCAGCAACGTTTATGATTGTGATCCGATAATGCATAATCCGATTGTGGTGCATAAAATGTGTAATGCTGTGTAAAAGAGTTTTTTTTTTTCCAAGTAGAAATTCACTGCCAAGGAACTGACATTGCGCAAAAGACAAGTATAAAATCTCTAAGCTGCACTCTTCAATCATACACTATACCCAAATCCATGCTAACCTAACTTATGTAGCCCACAAGACGAAATTTAGGCTCTCTCGTCTGGAAAATTCCTCATGCAGAAAGTATCTAGTCTCGAAATTATGTATGTCGTATATTACGAGAGTTCTGCCTCGTCTCGCTTTCCGTGGGTATATCTCTGTCTCGTCTCGTCACATTTTTCGTGGGCATTTCTCTGTCTCGTCTCGTCTCGTGGGCAACACTAAAGCTAACACACTTTACATAAGTATTTGTAGAGACATTACGACATTTTCGATGATTCCTAAATTTAATTTAATTCCTCTAGCTCCCAAAATTGCGCATGTTTTTATATTTCTTCCTTTTGGACCTCTTTTCGGTCTGAGGGGTTCACCATTCTTGATAATGTGTGTATATAGGGTAAAGTAGGCTTACTCAACCTTTTGCAGGTTTGAGCCATGGAATTAATAAAAAATTCAGTCAAATTCAATTTGAACTTTTGCATATTCCGCGTATTCATTCCAACAGGCAGTGTTGGTAGGATGGTACATGATTATTTTTCTCATTCTTTTCAGCTTCATATCATTCTTCTTTAACACACAGCACCTGATAAACTTTAATTGAATATATTTCAATATTTGGTCTGTAAGCTTTCAAATGAACCATAAACCATTACGATACAATAATTAAGGATACGAACCAATCAAACAAAAGCTTACGTTTTCCTTCAAGATCCGCTGGTTGTCGCAGCTTTCTTTCAAAACTGCCTGTTGTGCTAAGATAAATTATATGATATTAACAAATTCAAAATCACCAAATTTGTACACTCTATTGCCTTCTATATAAAATGAGATTAGTATAAAATATTGTTTAATGAACTAATATTCGTATAAAATGGACGCTCGTCTGGGTCGCAGTTTAGCGATTGAAAAACATTTGAGGAAAGCATAGCTTATTACGTTACTTTTGAATTGAAAAACTCGTAACCGTGGCTACAAAAATATTCGCAAAACAGTAAGATTTTTCAAATGATCTCTAAAAAAATATTGTAGGGTAGTGTCAGTTGAACTCTCTCTCTCTCTATATATATATATATATATAATAATTCACAGCGATATTCAATCCACTACTGGATGAGGCCTCTCCCGGAGAAAGGAATTGATCTACTGCTCCCACGCTGACCATACATGGTGGGAGAAGAGAGCCGAAGCTCTCAACTGTGATTGTCACTGTCTTTTATTCACAGCAGCTCCCCAATTGCATCACGATGCTAGGTGGACACCGTTTCAGACCCTCTCGCTTTAGGAAAAAAAATACCTTGGCAGAGCCGGGAACCCGGAACCCCACGATCAGTAGTCAGCGACGGTAACCACTAGACCAGCGAGGCGGTCATATATCGTCTTCATCAATTTAATTTCAATTTCTTTATACAAAGTTATTTCACTAATTTTCGGAAAGCATTGTAGGCTGAACTAATTTCCATATACGCGACTTCCTCATTATGCTTGTTCTTGACTTCTCATTATAAGTTTTGACGCTAGCTTTACCTGTTCTGTTAGACGTGAAAGTAATAGAGTGTAATACACGTATTTTGCCATTAAAGGGTTCGTGGAGGAATAATATAATTTGAAATAATATTCTTCTATGTTCAAGGCTCTCAAAATTGACATTTACATTTAGTGAGCAAGTATTTTCTCTATGTGGACATAATATAACTGTTTCTTTATATATATCGAATATTTAAAAATAAGTCGTCTGAACTCTTTCTATTCTAAATTAGATTGGTTTTGGTCTTTCTATTTGTTTGCATTCTCACTGCTTGCCAAAGGAATCGATATTGCTCATTTTGACGTTCTCCCGTTTCATAAATTTAATTTAACAGATGTCAACATCATCATAATCGGTATTCCGCCAAATGCGGCAGGTCTTTCAAGGCAAGCTAAGCCAGTGTTGAACTCATAGACATTTTCACAAAGGGGGGGGGGGGGGGGGTTCAAAATCCAAGGGGGGGCTTTATAAAGATACAACATCTGACCTTACAAAATATACTACGTAATGTGTTATGAAATATACTACGTTGGATGTTATTTGTAGAGGGAAGGGGATGAAATATTGTCTGGTACTTTTGTGTTCTTTTGGTAGTGGCAATTTTCTAATAGATAACGAAGCTCCGTATAGGATATAACATACAAATATTAACATTTTAATTATGCATTGAAAGTGATCTCAGCTCAATCTGGCATTATTCAACTTATAGATAATGATTCAATGAATATGCAGATCAATATGCTTAACATAGCTCGAATTGAATTATCAGAAGTTGAGGAAGAAATTAAGAAATTGAAGTCTAAAAATACAACAGGTCAGAATAATATATCACCATACATAGTAAAAAGATGTTCAGATATTATAAAGTGTCGTAAATACAATATTTAATCTTCGCATCACATCTTTATATTTCCAGAAAGGTGGAAACTCTTATTTGCCCGATTCCTAAATAGAGCAACACCAGAGATTTAACAAACTTTCGACCTATATAGCACTTCTGCCTTGTTTTCCAAAAGTATTCCAAAAGTCATATATCACAGAGTTTTTAATTGTGTAAAATCAGCACCTCTTCTTATCAACGTGGTTTGATAGATTTACCACATAAATTTTATCAATTGTTCGATACTTAATAGCAGGAAAGCTCGACAACAGAGGACAGATTGATGTTATTTATATGGATTTTTCTCGGGCGTTTGACACTGTTGAGCATGAATCATATACTACTTCGTAAACTTTGATACGTTAAAGCAATAAACACGTTACAGGCCTACATAGTGTGAAGGGTACGTTCCTGGTAAAAGTTTCTTCCAGAGCGTGTCTCGTAAACTCTAATTATGGAGAAACAAAGCTCTAGGGAGGGGGGGAGAGCATAGACCCCCTTGAGTATGCCTGAATTCAACACTGAGTTACTTGCGCTTTCCTTTTATCTCAACATACGATTTGTCTTCTTTAATATTGTCAAAGAGTTGAATTCATTTTCTTCCTCTTCCTCTCTTCCCCTCAACTATACTTTCAATTTTATCCATGAGTATACAATCTCTGCGCAGCCAATGTCTCAACCAGTTTCTCTTCTTCACTGTCTCCAGGATTGTTCGTCTGTCGCCTGTTCTCTTTAGAACTTCTTCATTTCTTACCGTCTAGCACTTCTTTTTTTTCGTTTGTTAAAAGTGCGACTTAAAACAGTCCGAATTTCGTTAAAGTTGCTTTAAAAATAACGAAATTTCAGACTTTCTTGTTATAATTGACCCCACAACTACGATTACCTAACTTTCATGACACAGTACTTCATAATATTACTGTTTATTGACGCCATTGATTTAATACTTAATATATGCCTTATTTTGTATACACTTGATCTAGATAAAGCATGACATGGTGAGACTTGTGACTTATGCAGTATTATGGTTACTTATTTCAGATTACTTAAGATGCGACCATGCTTACTTTTACAAACTGCAAGAAAGGTAAACTGGAAGAAGAAGCGGGTGTTTTTTATTGGTTCTACTCGAAACATGTCAAGTAAAAAGAAATCGGACGAAGATCCTAGAATTCTAATCACAGGTCAGT
This sequence comes from Lepisma saccharinum, assembly GCA_022664845.1. Lineage (NCBI taxonomy): Eukaryota > Metazoa > Arthropoda > Insecta > Zygentoma > Lepismatidae > Lepisma > Lepisma saccharinum. The sequence goes on from JAGDQP010009081.1 coordinate 49,698, forward strand.
GCATTTTTGTAATTACAAGTAAAATAAAAATAGTGATTTAAAATCATTTTTCTTAGCTTCTGTTATATACTATTAAGATTTCATGGAGATACGTCATGCGAATGTTTCAGGTTGATTCTGTTATCAGACATTTTGTTTAAAGTTTCTCCTAGTTTCCGATCATACGGAAGGTTTCCTAAATGTAACTTACTAATTTTGATTCCGTTCCATAAATGTACAGATAATTGAAAAAGAACTACACACTTTTTTTTATATCAGCAAACGTCAAAGTCTAGAGTCAAATAGAGTGTAAAAAAAATGGGTTGCGTAATCAAATTTTGTGTAACATCTTGCGAAAATATGCAAAATAGTAAAACAAAACCTAGACGGACGGCACTTGGCCGATTTATAATCATCTTCAGAGTGAATACAGGCAGACTTCAATGCTGTATTAAACTGAATACGTTGTGTTATTTTTGTTTGTGTTCTGTGCAAGCGTTTAGCCCTTTTCTATTCTTTATTGAAATTAAAGGATAAACAGATGAAACCAGAACTATCCGGGGTGTTCCAAAAGTTAGGCAACCCACACTTTCGCATTACAAAACAATTAAACTAAATTAGACATGAATCTTGCACGAAACATGGCTCTGTATATTGGTAAATTTTAAAGATATTAACAAAGAAAAAAATCAAAGGCGCCGTTGTAAAAATTGTTGCCAGAGTTGGAGATTTTTTCTCTTTTTTTAAATATACAAATTCTGTATACTTCAGCAGAAAATATGTTCCGAAAATGTAGTTTTTTTTTAGTATTAAAATAGACTCTGGGAACATTTTTGGTGGGAAGTCATATTGGGGGGATGTGTTTTACTTCTGTCTACCGACATGATCTCATTGACGGTCACCATGTAAGATCCAAGTCTTTTATCTCGATTTCGGTTACTTCTTATTAATATTTTCATTCTTATGTACACTTTCAGGTATTCTTATGTTCATTCTTCAGGTTGATTTATAACAAATAGTGGTAAATAAAAGATGCTTTGTTGGGATGATCATCATGTCAGATAATGTATCTAGCTTGCGAACGAGAATTTTCGCGCGCGCTTGGACTCAAACGCTCAAATCTTTAAAACCGAATCTCCTTCTGTAAACGGCAAATTAAATGTAATTCAATGCTCTACAAAAATGAATAGAAGTGTCTTTTTGATACCATTGATCGTTTTCTTATAATAGCTTTTAATTCATAAAAAATAATGGTAAATTGAATATTAGTGTTCATTATGGGTAGAAGATACATATTGTTTTACACCTATGACATATGACTAGTAAGCTACGTCACTTTAGCTACACAACAAGAAAACGTTCATGGAAATCGGCCGTACGGTTCTCGAGTTAACGCGTTATACAGCAAGCGCTGCAAATAACTCAAGATGGCGTCGTAATCCAACATGGCGGGCATTCAAAGCGGGAACACATCCTCATATCTACTTTAGCAGATGTATATTAACTGATAAAAATTTCGTACTTTAATGTTTCGTGTATAGATCGATACCATTAGCGACTCTAGCGAACAGAAAGTGATGGCACAGCTGTACGTTCAAGAGATCCTGACACTTCATTGAAACCTTGTATGGCGAGTTTACAAGGATATATTTTATTCAGTAGAATGATTCCCACCTACACAGCCCGGGTGTCACAGATATGCCTCCATAATGGTGTCACTATTTGTAGACCCGTTCGGTCTCCATATTTATTGCCTATTGAGCTTCTGTAGGGACAGGTGGTAAAGCAATTCAACCAGCAACAAGTGTATGGGATCTGGAACTGCACTATGTTTAAATTTGTCATAAGTTAATAAAATAGTATCTATTACTCCATACTAGACTATATCATCATCATCATCAACAACAACAACATCATATTCAGCCATTTTCTATCCACTGCTGGATGAAGGCCTTCCTTCACCTTTTCTTTCCACATATCACAATCTGCTGCTATCCTCATCCATGTAGCTCCTGAAAAACTCTTTGATTTCATCTACCCATCTTGCATTTGGACGTCGTCTCGGTCGTTTCTTTCCTGTATGAATCCAATGTAGTACATTTGTCGTCCACCTTCCATCTGTTCGTCTAGCTATGTGACCGGCCCACCTCCACTTTATAAACGAGAGGAGAGAGGCACTGAATCAAATCGTTAATCTCATTTGTTGTGATATCACTAATCAGTAGGCTAGATGTAATCTGTTGCAAAGGGATCTCCATGTGTAGGAGAGTGTGGACGTCCATAAAATGCATTTCCATGTCTAGGACATTATGAATGTCCAAAGGATGTCCATAAATTGGGGCTTACTTGTGAAGCAGAAAATGGACTTACATTGCAGGACGTTCAGCAAAATGGGTACATTTAGTAAGCATTTCCTTCGAAATATGCACAAACCTAAGTGGACAGTATTGAATTTAAATTTGTTTATGGCCAAGCGCTACTTCAACACTCCCCGTGTCCTATTCATGGCGCGTGCGCACATCATTACCTTTTTTTCTAGAATTAGGTGTCTCTGGCTCAGGTCAAGAGATGATACTGAAGAAGATATTGGAAGATAGCCGGTGAAGGATTAGTTTGTAGGTACCATACATCAGCCTGGTGTGACTGAGCAAAAACTCAGAAAGAACTTCAGCCAGGACGAGTGGATGTCGATATCAAACCCAGGACCTTCCGACTAGATAATGTTGAAGTTTTAACGATAAGTTCCCATACAGTTCGAGTTAAATAAACTAACTTGATGTGGTGACGAAATGTTTGAGCTGGCCTGGCAGAGTGTGTGCCTAAGGCGCTGGACAGGCACATATCTAAAAATTGTTTTCTGGGAGGTCCAATGGCTCTCAGGCGATTCAAGGTGTGTCCCTGAGTATGAAATGTGTATTAAATATTGAGAAACTTATTATGGAATACCATTTTTCATTACACCATTTTTGTCGTATTATGTTTCGAAAAAAAAAATGAATGGCTAACGCATACATGTCTTGGATATTGAAGATTGTGTACTAACAATGATAATTGATAAACAATTACAGTTAGAAATTATTGTATTATTTATAAAAATGTATATTTGGGGGGGTAATATGAAATAGGCGGGTTTTATGAGATACTTAACTTTTGTGAGATAAAGTAGAAATTTAATGGCATAAGAATACAAGGAAAAAGTTGTCATTGCAGAACTGTCGAAACACATTATTTGCAAAGGTCAGAAACGTACTCCATTTTCTTTGCACCTGCACAATCATTTGGCGTTCACCAGTGTTCCGCAAACTATTCTCAAGTGCGGACCAGTTTTATTGATTGGTAGGTACAAACAATCAAAGCGGATTTCACAATTCCAGTAATAGCATGCACACTTACAATTCCACATTCATACAATGATTTCCTAAAGACACACAGACATTATAAAACGTACTTGCAAAATGTCTGATGACTTCAAATTACGTTATTGTGTGTAGTAAACCTTCACATGTAGATATCGAATTCCAACTGAATACGGGGAATTATGGGAGTGTGTAGAAGTAGTTCCCCTCTTTACGAGTAGGAAAACAGCACATCACAAACAAGAAACACGAGTGTTCCATATTACCCGACTATTCCATAATACGCGAAGTTGCTCTATATACTTACGACTAAGTTTATAGTAATTTTCCATAAAGCTCTGAATTTCGGAAGGTACCCAGATCTCCCGGGCCGACTCTATAAATACGTCGCTGGCACCGGATGAATAGAGTCACAATTGAAGAGTGCAGTGAAAGAAGATGTTCAAGAAAGGTGAATTCTTGTTGAACGCATTTTAAAGTTTGACTTTCCTATTTACTACCATGTATTTAATATTCTTTAAACCGTTATAATTTGTGGCTTATTTGCGCTTTTGGATTGGAACTTGCTTAGCAGTTAGCTGTCATTGTGTAATATTTGTTACGAGTTCAAACTCATTATTTTAAAAAGGACCTCCCCACCTGTTCTTTCACTGTACGTACTCTTCAATTACAGTCTGCTTTGTAACCTGCATAGTCGGAGCGATACAGAGTTGATGTGCAACCGAGTTCCTTTCCGGGGAGAAGAAAAGTCTCGATTCGCTCTAGTATCGCGATAAAGTAACTGAGGTTTATTTAGTTTTACTTTCTCATAGCAGTAACAAGTGATCTTTTTAGACACCCCAGTATGGACTTCCAGCCTATATGCAAGGCTCTGCTTCAGAATCAGTGGACTATTACCTCGTACCAAAAAAGGAATAATAAAAGAGTAACACATAAGTAATGTCCCAATAGCTGGATAAAAAAAAAAGAACAACTCCACCGGAGACATCTGGAGATTTTTTTTAACTAAATGAGAAAAGCGGAGCCTGTCGTTACGTTCATACTGCATATGTATACCAAGAATATTTTGTTCTTTCTCAGTAGACAGGGCTGACGTAATATGCGACTAAACCCACATAATCTTAAAGTCCACATGGCGTCCATATAGACATGTTCATACGAATATACGAGTACATTGTAGGTTTCCTGGGATGTCAATTGGACATCCATATGGATGAACTTGGTTGGTCCGCTGGGGATGTCCATTGAACGTACTATCATGTCCATATAGATGGACATTGTAGTTACTCTGGGATATTCATCGGGCGTTCTTTGGACCACATATGGAGGTCCACTTGTCAGTGTGTTGTCTGGGCAGTGGTTTAAATCCACTTTAAACTAGGAGTCCCGTTCTTAAAACGTAATCTCCATCTGATGGAAGTTAATAGAATACTATCATGTGTTCACCTTGCTTAATAAAGTATTAAACCTGTCTCGAAGAATAACACAATGATCATCACATTTTAAAGAGTAGAGGTATTGAGGACATATTATGACCATAGTAATTTTTGGGCCTCGCGAAAGGTAAATTGTGCCTACGCCTCTGATTTGTACTGCGTGAGGAGAAAGTGAAAATCACAACAAAACGATAGGCTAAATCGTATCTTCGTGATTTGCTGTCAATTCTCACCTTATCACACTTTTGTACGGGGCATTAATTTAGTCATTTTATACAGGACACAATTTGGTAGGCTTTTCTTTGTTTCTTGTAGAAAGAAGAAAGTATAGGACTGAATGATAGACAAGAACAGCTTATGAGAAGGCCAGGTTGTCACTTACCGACCAGCACATAAATGGTTGCGACCTCTTCGAAGAAATCTCGCATGGGATTGAAGTAGCACAAAAGAAGATAACAATGGTGTTATCTTCTGCACGTCGACAAGCAATTTAATATTAAAATTCCTTTTGAATTTTATAGTCCGAATCGCACCTTGTATCAACTTTCTTCAGGATCATTGTTAATTTTGTTCATGGCTATAAAATAAAATGGCAAGCCCATTAGTTTGCATTGTTATACACTCTGTAACTAATCATCAGTGGACTTCCTATTAAAACCAAAGTATTAGTGAAAGAGTTTGAAGGTATCTAAGATTTCAAATCGCAATTCAACTACTTTTCTTGAAACAGAATATCGGTTTTGGCACATTCAATCAAATTGTTATACAAAGCTTGATTCTTAAACACATTGGATAAGAAAGAATTGATAAAAGTAGACACATCTTCATTATCTCGTCTGCAATCGCGAAACTATTTACTTCCAAGATGACAATGCAATGTGCTTATTGTCGTGTATTGGCAAATACTGAATTTAATTATCTTTTCTCAATTATGACAAACCGAAAATTTGAAATACGTGTGACAAACGTAAATTGATAATATGAAGCTCATTACTCTGAGAAGGAAATAGCTGCCCGGCTGTAGCGTTCATAGCAACGGATCTGCTCAAGCAATACAACGCTGATCCAACAGGCAAAGCATCAGTGCCACGTTCGCAATCAGGGTTCTCTCACGGTGGGGGATCCTCTAAAAACAATCGGAGTGGCTATCATATAGACACTCTAAACTGACCGGCCGTAGCTCAGTTCGTAGAGCGTTAGCTTCACATTCAGAATATCGTGTGTTCGATACCAGCGACCGACCATACTGACTGACGTTTTTACAGGGATTTTCCTCAGTTACACCAGGCAAATGCTAGGGTGATACCTTGAACCTAGACAAATTTCTTCCTGCACCTTTTCCCCTACCCTATCCCGGCCTAAGCTATAGATGCCTAATTCAGTGACATTTATTAACTCAGATAGTTAATTACATGGTTTTGAATACATTTTGATAACTTTATGAGAATTGAATTGAATTTATTTTTGGCTTATAGGCATCTCAGGCTGGCATAGAGTGTAGGAGAGAGTGTTGAAGGAAGGTTTGTCACCATTTTGTTAAAGAAACTCGAGACAGACTCTGTACCGGGAGGTCCGGGGCTACTTCTGCGAAGAAAATAATACTATTTAAGCTTTAAAATTCGTTTCTCGGGACATCTTGAACTTCTTCTGAAGTTAAAAATTACTACCGATTTAGCTAAAATGAATTGTACTTTTCTTATTAATTATTTAACCAAGACAATGTTGTAGTCACATTTTAAAAATTCTCCTCTACCTCATCAATAAGAAACTTAGTTCCTGGAATATTACCTTAGGAAATTCTATAATTTCTCCAACACACGGCACGTGGGCCACATCTGGCCCGTGAAGCTGTTGAACTCGGCCCACGGTTTGTGGCAAATTTATAAAGCAAACTAATCTCCCAGACTTCACATTAAACTTGCAGCGAGTTTGTAGCAATATTGGCATTGCAAGATTCCAAACTTGCAGCGAGTTTGGCATGGAAAGGCTACAAAATTGCTACAATCTTGCAGCAAACATGCTAGTTGACCGATGCTAAACTTGCTACAAACTTGGAAACTCAAACTTGCTTTAACTTGGAAAGCCAAACTTGCTACAAACCTTGCTTTTAAAAACGTTTGTAGAGGCTGCAGCGAGTAAAGAGAGGTCTGGAACGGGGTTCGAACTCACAACCTTCATATTTGTTTGTTCACCTTGTTGTCCAACACTCTACCCCTGTTCCACCGGTTCTTCTGCTGAACGTAGGCCATTTTACTAGTTCTTGTATGTTACGAAAACAGTTTCTGGAGTAAAGACATTTATTTATGTAGACTTTAATAATTCGAAACTTGGAAATTTTAGTTGATTCTGTGCTAGAATAGAGCTATGAAGAAGACTGATTCGTGATTTTTCAAAAGTGAGACACCTCAAGAGTATTACAATGACGTTTACTTTACTGTTCGCCTTGACGACATTTCTCAAACAAAATGGCTACCAATTTCCCAGATAGTACGCTAGTTTAAACCAACTTTCTACTAGCCTTGACTTTTCCTTACAGTGATAAATAGTTTTTTTTTCCTGTTAGCTTACTAACTGGAACGCCGAGGTTTAAAAAGTCCAAACCTAACCAGTGGTTAGTGTTTTTTTTAAACAATTTGAAAATGCATATACTGTACTGTATGTACAAAAAGAAAAAAGTTACTGTACAGTATTTAAAAAATTAAATATTACCCCACCGGGAATCGAACCCGGATTCCCGCAGTAGCTTTCAGAGACGTTAGCAACTACACCAAACCGTCAGGTGTCAAATAGCGCTTTCCAGTGCTCTTTATGGCAGCGTGTTCTTTATGGTTTGATAACTTGAACGTAGATATTTGCTCTTTTTTCCCCCTTATACTCAATACAAAGTCCAAGAAAGCAATATGTCATTGACCCGAGCACATAGTATAATGTTATTCTTTACGTAGTGTGTTCAAGAAAGACAGGTAGGCAGGTGTGTGTGTGTGTGTGACAGAGAGAGAGAGAGAGAGACCAAGATAGACAAAAAATATTGCTTGTTCCTTTAGAGAGAGAGAGAGAGAGAGAGAGAGAGAGAGAGAGAGAGAGAGAGAGAGAGAGAGATATCCACCCACTTAATAAAAATAATTAATTTGTACGTTAACGGTTTACGATATGTGATAGACCAAATTTGCAGTAAACTTTGAGGTGCAAAGTTTGTAGTACCAAACTTGGAGCAAAATTTAAGGTGCAAAGTTTGTAATGCCAAACTTTCAGCAAAATTCGTAATGTCAAACTTGCAGCAAACTTGTAATGTCAAGATTGCTGCAAACTTTGTAATGTCAGACTTGCTACAACATTTAAACAAACTTTATGCTTCCAGTTTAGCATTGCAAGGGAAAGCCAAAACTAGTACAAACTTGGCGTAAACTTGGATGCTATCTGGAATGGTAAAGGTGTCAGGTTTTGGAGCGGCAATACGGAGGCACGTAGGTTCGTATCTCACGGCCGACCATCTTAAGGTTTCTAGGGTATTCCTCAATTTCACCAGGCAAATGACGGGATTGAGTTTTAGAACTTTCTACGCTTCATCAATTGCCAGTCAATGAAGAAAGAAAATGATTCAAAATTCCTACACTTGTTTCCAAAGAAAATTCGACTTCAAGAAACGCCTCCCAACCAGTTTTTCGAGAACACTTTTTCTTCTGAAATTGAGAATGTTTCACCAAAGTTTCAAATGCAACTCACAGATTTGGAAGCCTTCACTTGAAGGACAGGTTCAAATAAGGAAGCCAGTAATATCAACACACTATTCTACTCCATAATTTATTCATTAAAGAAAAAATTAATAAACCCTTGCTGTTCTTTATGATTTCTACTCCAAATCTGCATATTTTAATTAAAAAAAGAAATTGGATCACGCCCCATCATTAATCAAAGTGTCATTGTTTTACGAAACGTATACCGATAGCCCCAAGGCATCTTTTCTCCTTCTTCGTTGATGAAAATTTGGAGAAAAAACAGAAAAATTAATAGTACGACCGCCTTCTTTGATAATTGTTTTTGCTAGGGAAAATTGTATACCAGATACCCGCAAGGCAGTAAGGACTTAATTGAAAAAGTTTGTTTTTCTTTTACCATCCTTTGCGTACAGACCACACAAGGTGATGATCACCGAAAAATTGTTTAACTGCCTTCAGCAAACAAGTTAATTTTGATGATGAAAATGAAAGAAAGGGGAGACACAACATACAGACAGAGAAGTTTCTGATACTGGAGATTTAAAAAAGAAATTAATAATTTCAAAACAAAATAAGAAATCAAATTATTATTTTTGATAATTGGCATGAACGTAAGAAACTTTAAGTAGTTATTATTATTAAGAAGATCTAGGAACATTGTATTGGTAGTAATACTGTTTGATATAGCTTTCGTTAGAGCTGGTGTTTGGTTGAGAGAAATCTAAAAATTGATTTTGCATAATAAAATGTAATTTGACTATATTTGTACAAAAGCTTCCGAAAGTGTTGGTATACTACAGAAAAATAACGGACGCGAACAGAGCCGGTGAATATAAGTTGGTATTGAGATATACAAAAACTGAGACAAAAATAAAAACATATTGTACTGAATAAAATGTAATTTGACTAAATTTGTGCTGAAAAGCTTCCGAAAGCGTTGGTAAATTATAGAAAGATAACGAACATGAGCAGAATCGTTGAATATAAGTTGAGAGTGAGATATACAGAAACTGAGATAAAAGAACATGTGATTTTACTGGATAAAATGTTATTTGACTAAACTCGAACTGAAAAGCTTCCGAAAGCGTGGGTAAATTGGAGACAGTTTAGATCTAGGACGTAAACCTCATGACGAGACGTGAATGTATTATTTATTGGTTTGCTAAGCTACGAAACACGCTTATTTTTATTTTACCTTTGATGGGGTTTTAAAAGGACATTATTTTATAACTAATATGGCGGACATTAAATTTATTTTGCACATCGTTTGAGCTAGAGAACTAAAATTTTATATCAAGACGTATTGCCATTATTAGATTGAACAAATATAATAAAAGTTTTTATAAGTCGCCATCTTTAAACAAATATGGTGGACAAATTGATTTTTTGAAAGAATATACAGCCTAAACAGCTAGAACTGAAACTTGTAACTTGGCAGAAACGTTCATTAGAACAAAAGAATTACAAACGTAAGAATTATTTTGAAAAGTTGCCATCTTAAAACAAATATGGCGGACAAATTGATTTTGTGAAAGAATACACAGTCTAGTCGGTTAGGAATCGAAACACAAAACTTGATAGAAAAATTATATTAGTAGAAAGGAATTACAAAAAAAGAATTTTTTTCAAAAGTTGGCATCTTTAAACAAATATGGTGGACATATTGATTTCTTGACAGATTTCACAGCCTAAACGGCTATGACTTGCAACTTCAAACTTGGTAGAAATTCAGTAGTACAAAAGAATTACAAACATATAAGATTTTTTTGAAAAGTCGCCATTTTAAAACAAATATGTCGGACAAAAAAAATTCACATCGTTTAAGATAGAAACCTGAAATTTAGTATAAAGATGTATTTTGACTAGTAGATTGCGAAAATGTAAAAAAGAAATGGGAAAGACGCCAACTTTAAATAAATATGGCCGCCGAAAAACCATTTAAGCTAAAGAGGTGAAATTTTATATGCTCGTAAATAGATTATGCCTAATAGGTTGAGAAAATATAACAAAAGTTTGGAAAAATCGCCATTGTTTGCGCTACATAAAATATTTGTTGAAAACATCGAACAATGGAACATTGGTATCGCTATGAACGCAAATGAATTAAATAAATAACTTAAGTATAGAACTTTTATGGTATTTCAGTTGTGCAAATGTGCTTTAAAACATGTCTTTGCTATTATTTTATTGAATCTATGGACTCTATACACCTATGTACGCAGCTCGGCAGAACTGCATTGACATTTGTAAGAGAGAACTTGTGCGGGAAACGTTAGTGTATTATAGTACTTGTAAGGAAATTTATGACATATTTTTTAAACGACATGGGCAGTTTAAGATTGAAAATATTGTATCAGGATTTTGGTGTGCAGTATTACGTGTATTTAATTGAAGAAATTAAGTACTTTGAACA
>JAGDQP010009082.1:2363-38831 GCA_022664845.1 Lepisma saccharinum
TTTATCCCGATAGCTTGATGTGGTTGGGCCAGCGTGAAGTTGGCCAACCACATTGTTTTCGATTTCTGGGCTAAACCGAGCGTGCACAAAATATGGGATGGTGTGCACAAATTAGCACAAAATATGCACAAAATCCTGGAGTGGTTTTTATCCCGATAGCTTGATGTGGTTGGGCCAGCGTGAAGTTGGCCCAACCACATTGTTTTCGATTTCTGGGCTAAACCGAGCGTGCACAAAATATGGGATGGTGTGCACAAATTAGCACAAAATATGCACAAAATCATGGTGTTGTTTTGGTCTTAAAAGCTTGATGTGGTTGGGCCAACTTCACGTACCTACCACAGTTTTCATTAAAAGTTGGATCTCTTTCCCTCCTGAAGGCAATATGTACCTGACTTTGGTTAATATGCAATGTCATTAAGAGGGTTTATTTGTTGCAAACTTCTGCACCATGAATGTAATACTTTCTAGTATACTTCATTTTAGAAGCATTTTTTTATTATAAGACCTCTTTTCCCTTTTTTCCCACGACACAGGCATTAAGCAATGCACATCTACCTTCGAATGTTCCTATAATCCAGTATTGAGTAAAAAGTTTGTTTCGGTGATCTATAGTCATTGCATTGGTCCATGTGTAGAGCAAGTGTAATTAAAAGTTTCATCCAATGCTTTTGGTGCATCCTGCTTTCCTCTGCTACTGTTATACGTTTGTTTCTATTACGAAAGCATTTCCGATCTTCACCAGATTGATAAGAGACTTTACGTTTCCATCCACGTGGTGGCCTTCAAACAATGTCTTCGTCAGAATTGGAACATATATTATTCGATTTCAGATCCCTGCTCTCTTATGCATTGTTCTGTAGCTCAATGCCATCGCAGTTACACTCTATAAAAAGTTAATCTGTTGCAGGGTTTTATGTATTTATTAATGGCAGTCCCATATTCTCGGAAGCATTGATTTCATTCTGCGAATTTACACAAACATTCCATCCACAGTTACTGTTGTGGGCTGTCTGTATAGTTATGTCTCCCTGTAACTCATTACCGTTGCCACCGTCATAATCACGCAATGGTTGGTATTCGCTTCCAGACGAAATTGATATATCTGAGATAGGATAATAACATTTACGATTGCTTTCCTCCCTTCTTCCTGACTTCATTGCAGACGTTGCGGGCAGATTACCACCACACGTTAACTGACGATTATTGTGTGTCATGGGACTGGACATTTCATTTCTTTGGATAAGGCAGCTTCAGTGACTCTCATCTCCACTTGCAAAGATAGATAATCCTTACATATTTCTGCGTCCTTCAGCAGGGTTAACTCATTTATTTTCGTTTCGTGGGTTGACTGGTAGTTCAATAACACCTTTAAATTCAAAATGAGTTTTCAATTTATACTAATGTCACTAGGATTAATTTAAGCATTAATGAAATAAGCAGTTCGAAACTAAATTAATTTAGAACCATAAGTTAAATTCATAGGGTATTGACTTTCTAGGGTATTGCTCTGTTACGTGCGAGAATTGCTTTATTATGGGGGAAAGGTGCACTCACTCAAATGAAATGAAGATATATATATATATGGATCAATAAATTAGTTCTGCATTTATAATGTGCATTTTTGTTTCGCGTCAGAGGAACGCAAACTAGCTACTTAATATAAAACATTCTTCATTAAATATCTTGTAGACGACAGACAGAAACAAGGAATCTACAGAAGCGATTCCCCGGTTTTTATTTTTTTTATTTTTTTATTTTTTTGAAATTATATGATTATATCCAAAGAGAAAAATAAGACAGAATTCCCCTACGATTTGTAATTCCGAAGAAACAACTTCTTCAACTAATATTATTACATAGGTATACAGGTAAACATACTGAAAAAAAACGCATTATAATAAGCCGAAACACTGGGAATTAAGAGAGATGGCACATGGCAATTAAATGGGAATGGAAATCTTGACCAGCATAAGCTCGTATTTGGCATGTTTGTTACTACCGGAATCAAACTGCTAGTTTCGTAAGCTTTAGAGTAAGTAAGTATGTGGTCTACTACGATACTAGAAAACCTTGTTATAATTCAAAACGTTGTCATTTCCAAAACTTCACATATTTTTGACAAGGCTGACATACTTTAATAACAAAATGAAACTAAATGTAATAGTCTCGGAAGTATACCGCTTTCTTCTTCCGACTTCATTCTACAACTAGAAGATTCTAGTTGTAAAGTGAAGTTCGAAGGAGGTAGTATACTCCAGCAACAATTACACGTTAGTTTCTTTTTGTTATCAAAGTATATCAGCCATGTGAGATAGTAGTGTCTTTATTTTTTCATAAAGGACACAAAACCGTTTTTTTTTATAATAACAATGTTGTTAAATGCGTGTGATTGATTTCAAAGAAAAATTTCAATTGCATCTCACATTTATACAATTAGTGCAATGCAGCAGTTCGATTTCCTTTCTATGTGGGAAATTTGCTTTGTCGGAATATATTTGTCGGATTAGCTCACTTAATTAGTCGCGTGCGTATTTTCTTCCGTACTTACAAATTTCTATTATTGATTTGCTTTATTTTCAATCAGCAACTTTTGAACTTTTGTCTGGCTGCCTTTTAAGGCTCCATTATTATATAACAAGACAGATGTTATATGTTTCCCAAACAGTTAGTAAGCATTTTTTTTTTGAGTGTTGAATTTCGCCGAAAAACAAACAGCGCGCACGATGCGGTTAGGTCCGACAGCAGATGAAAAAAAAAATACTGAAATTTATTCGAAATCTGATATAGCTTGAAAACTTGTAGCAATGTAAAATCTTAAACCTTCATAAATAGCTAAGACTTGCGCTTAAGTAAACGAAAGTTCTTGTAAATTTATTAGCTCAATCAACGTACTTAAATTCTAAGTTTCCGTTTTATATTGCAAATATGAAGCTTTCAAATGAAACCTGAAAACAACAGACTTTTGTTTAAATATTTATTTTAGAAATAACACAATCGTGTTTAATAAAAATTCAGAGCAACATGTGCCGAACAATTCATACATTTACTCTGTAAGAATACGAACACATAACAAATCACTTTCATTTGCTGTTACACAGTAAGTCGTACAGCAAATTTCAATACAAATATCGAAAACAATGTTTTAAGTTTGTTAGGCCAATTTGTACAAGCTAATGAAATTTCAACATTTAAAATGTTTCTAATAGTACAGACATAAATTTGAAGTAACGCGTTGAATATAAGCTCAGATATAGATCTTTTAAAATATGTAGTTTCAAATGTTTAAAATTTAATTTCTGTTAGCTCAATTTTAAAGTGTTTTATATAGATTTGGAACGAAGAGTCAAACAAGTTCATTTTTTAATTAAAACATTAAATTACAAGCAAATGATAGGACCAAACTCCTATCAAATCACTTTTCAAATTAGCTTCACAATTGATGTTAATAATACTTAAGGGATATTTCAATTTGAGTACAAAGGTGCATAGAAATATATGGAGTTGCGTTAGAAAAGAAAATATAAATATTGTATTAATATAGTGTGCATACTTCTAGACTTTTGTTAAACTTTGGCCCTTAAATCAAACAATTTTTGTTAGGTACGAAACCTGGCATAGCGTTTGTTAAAATATTTGGATTAAACTTTCAGTCGAAACGAAAATACGCAAAACCGATAGACCACAGAGCGCAACAGCCAAACACATTCCTGGCATATCGTTAGTCAGCATTATTATATAAAATTGATGTGGTGAAATTAAACATTGTAATCAACTAAATAGTCTAATCATGAATGAGAAGATGTTTTAAAACGGATGCAAGGGGGAGATGATTCCCAGTTCCTGGCCAACTAATGCCACAATGACGAGAAAGTGATAGCTAACACATGTTTGGCCTCACTAGTTTAGCTTTGCATTATAGAAAACTTATCTTGTGCAAAAACGAGATTCTTAGAACATGTAAATGACATATCTACGTCACTAAAAGTTCAACAAAATTTTCCAAATTCGAAAAATTTAAAGAACATTTACTAAGAAAAAAGATTAAACCTTTGATTTTACACTGACAAAAACGAAGTCATAAAGATAACTTCCACAGTAACACCTCATAGAAGCAATTCATAGGCATGAAGGTATATCACAGCAATTTAGCATTTTATTCAGCTATCAGGTGTGTAAATATGAAACCGGAATTTGGGCATACACGGCGTTAGCTGTCACCGTTGTTACCATGAAACAGCGTCCTTGGCGCCACTTGTTTGTTTTGACTGCTGATAAAGATTTACAATTCACAACAAGACAAGTTTCATGTCATAGTGTAGTGTTTATTAGCTTTGAACATGGCGTAATTTGTACCTACAAACTACTATTTGTGGACTTCATTGATTTTATGTTACAATTTGGAGAAAACGGCTCCCGAATCGCATCGAATGCTTGTCGAAGTTTACAGTGATACACAGTCCTATGGGTGATTTACAAAATTTAAAAGTAGCGATTTTGACGTGAGAAACGAATAATGTGGAAGACCACCGAAAAGTTTACAGAGCGCGAATTGCAATCTTTGTTGGATGAGGATGACGTTCAAACGCAACAACAACTCGCGGATCAATTAAATATGATGCGAGAAGCAGTTTCCATACTTTAAAAAGCCATGGGCAAGATTCAGAAGGTGGGAAAATGGGTTACACATGCATTGACTGAACGACAGCAGGAAAACCGAAAAACCACTTGCGAAATTCTGCTCGCCAGATACAAAAGGAAATCATTGCTCCATCGAATTGTGACTCGTGACGAAAAGTGGATCTATTTCGAGAATCCTAAGCGTAAAAGACCATGAACAACTCCAGGAGAACCGGCGACATCGACTACAAGACCAAATCGCTTTGGACGGAAGACAATGCTTCAGTGGGATCAGAAGGGTGTGAACTATTATGAACTGCTGAAACCTGTCGAAACTGTTAATACCCAACCTTACCGACAACAAATGATCGATTTGCATCATGTTTGCGTGAAAAACGATATGAATATGACCAAAGACAACATAAACTTGGTATCTTCCGATTTTCACTTATTTGCATTAATGTGTCACGCACTTGCTGACAAGCGCTTCACATCTTACGAAAATGACTTCATGACTGGTTTACAGCACAAGAGGCAAAGATTTTTTGGAATTGCATTCACACATTGCAGGAACGATGGCAGAAATGTATCACTAACAATGGTCAATATTTCGAGTAAAATAGTTTTTAGCATTGTCATCCAATCACTGCGCTTTTTCTGTACATACCTTCCGGTTTCATATTTACGCATCTGGTAAACTTGTTTCGGCTGACCTCTAAGTCATTTTTTCAGTAACGCAAGCTACTGCAGGCTACTAGTATAATAATTTTACTTTTACTGTTGAAAAATCATTTTTATTTTAACAATCAGTAGACCTGCTTCCATAATATATCTTCTTTCTATTTCATATGCTTGAAGCAAACCCTACCTCCAACTAATAACAGCAAAAACATATCCGCCGGAAGACGATTCCGGAATCGGCAACTCCTCCTGACCGTCAAAATACTTCCAATTTTATCATTCAAGAGAAAGAATCAAAATGCAAAATAAACGCAAGTTCTAAACATATTTTTTTAGAACTAATAAATAATAATTCACCACCTATCGTCCTATTTAGTCCAATAATAAGAGATGACACAGACCAATCAATGAGATTATTTGTAGCATCCAATAGCACATTAAAAATACTATAAGAAGTGAGAATTCTTGGGCCAGGGTAGAGTAACAAAAGAACAACGAAAAACACACTTTTGTTTGAAAACGGGTAGATGAAGGTTAAGATAGTAATAATGACTTGGAGTTCAAAATTCTTTTCAACGAGCGACAAATGTCACAAAATAACTGAATTGTATATAATAAGTTATGGAACGGAATGTCCCATAACTTATTCCGTAACTTCCGTTACGAAGTCAGAATGTTTTACCCTTTTGCCAATAGTGAAAGGACATTCATATCGAGCAAAACACTGATATATTGTTGTAGTTTATTCCATAGTCCCAATATGTTGGAGAGTATCGTTGAATTTACAAATCACTGGATTGACACACACAGGACGCGTATAGCCGAGAAAGGGGTTCCCAAATTACTAATATAGAAGATATAAATCCTTGCTTGACTTGTCGAAGTGATATGATACGTGATATGACATATGATAACTTGTCGAAGTGCTGAAATTATCCCATCAGAAACTGATATCATTCCAATATCATCAATGGAATTGAATACTTCCCAGCAAGTATGCCTCTTAGAGGACTGTGAATCCTCTTACAAGTACTTCATTTCTATAACAAAGTTGACAGACGCGAGTGCCTGAGCCTCTTCGAGACACTTTGTTGATTTCGACTCGCACTGCAGAAATTGCTTTCCCGTTGTAGAGTGCACCACAACTGATGAACTGCTTTAATCCTTAAGACAACGATGCAGTTTCCGAGTGTGCATGAGGTCAAACGAACTAAGTATGACATAAATATATTTGCTTTGTATGATGCAAGAACATGCTATGCTCTCAACATGGAAACAAAATTCCGTGCAGCAGCCTGATGAACTATTTCAAACAGATAATAGACCTCATCCGGTTGTATTAACACTAGTAAAACCTATAAACGGAACAGGAAGAAATGCCAGTACTGACAACTGATTTACTTCCATACCAAGGACTGATGAATAACAAAGACATCATGGACTATCCCTAGTTAAACATCCAAAAAGAATAAAAGAGAAATCCCTGCAATATTTATTGATGTCAAGCTACGTGTATTGTGCAGTACATTTATTTTACTACACGGCGTAAGTATGACTCGTTTCATATTTTGCAAAGAAAATTCTGGTGGTGATACTCATCTCACGCATACACTTTTCGATTTAATTTATGAATCTTCCAGAGAAGACAGAAAACCTAGAATTATTATCCTTTTACAATACCACAAGAAGAGGTGCAGATACGTTACTTATTCTGTATCTAGAAGAAATAATAGATGGCTGTTAGCTGTCTGCTTTGCTTTGAAGAATATCGCACGTATAAACAACGATAAAATTTGCCAATCCAATTTCCAGGGCAACATGGAGAGGAAAGTTTTCAAAATATCTTAGGTAAAATTTTGTGCTAGGCCCACATGAAGACAAGAATAAATCTGTATTACCTGCCAAGAAAATTAAAATTAAGCATTCCAAAGCATGCAGGAATACCATATTATACTTTTTTTCTCTGACAAAGTTCCAAATTCTGAACGTTGTGCATTCAGTTTGAAGGAGATAATATAGAAAGATAAAATATTATTGTGCCAAACGTTAGTCTGTGGTGTACATAAACTTACTACCACGCACTGTAAAGAATTTGTTCATCAAGATGGAAAAGAGAGGCGTGAAGATGAGAATATTTAGCTTTCTCTAGATTGTGTGGACCAATATGAAAGAACATCATTTATATGGATGTTTCAAAATAAGTAAAAATATGTTGCTTGGGATTTCTTCTAGATTATTCATGTTTTTGTTCCCTTTATAAGTCACAATTTGTTCTTCATGATTTGAGTAATTATGTGTGACTTATTGTTATATCATTCTATGCAATCAATTTTATAAAATAAACTAGCAGTTACCCGCATCTTTGCTCGTGTAGATTTCAGGAATTGATACTGGTTCTTCTTGTTCTTTTTCTTCTCCTTATCCTTATTATTCTTTATCCTTACTTCTTAGTGTATTTTCCTACTAAATTATGCAATTATTGAGAATTAAGGTATGCTGATATGCAGATCATACCGTTATGTTAAAATGAGTAACAAATATATTCGATACATTAATGTTTATATTTTTCATAGTAAGCTACTCAAGTACTTCATTATAAAATATAGTTGTAGTTGTACATTTTGGTCCTAGAATTACCAAACCTTAGAAATAAGTTTATAAATTCCACTTTGAACAAATCCACTTACCATCGTAGCCAGGATTAAATTCCTGAGGAGAGCTTGTATCCATAACCTGGTACCATTGCAAAGTTTAGGAGAGTTGACATTTCTTAACAGCATTACAAGTATTCCCATTTTTAGGAGAAGTTTATGTCTGGGAGAGGCCAGGAGGATCTAAAGTGTTTAGAATATCAAGGGGAAACAACCGCATCATCACTCTGAACTGTCGAGACAACGTACCGGTACTCAATGTGGTCACAATCGAAAGAATCTAAGAAAATTTTAATCATTGCAGCGGTTGCGTTGCTTTTAGGTGTTAAAATGATAAGCTGCCATAAATATTCCATGAATTTCTCTTGAATATTCTGCATATCAGAATACATATTGAATGTAAGATGTATTAAACTGGATACGACTTGACCTAGATGAAGTGGTAAACTTATTTTACGCTCAAATGTTGGAAACAAATCATCACTAATATTTAGAAGGATATTAGAATATTTTCTTGTCGACATGCCACCTCTCATGTTCCAATTAAGGCATCATTTGTTGATAAGATGCGATAAGTATGAAGATGTGATGCACGCCTTTTCTTTATCAGCACGCGTTCCTCTTGGAACTAATAGCAAGGTCTGTCGCAACTTTCCCCTCTTTCAAAACCATATTTCCAAAAGACTTTCCTTCCTTACGTGATGAGACCTATATAATGTATAGGTAAAAGGAAAATTTAAAACGTGGAAAAAAGGATAGGGAAGCTAAAAGTGTTGAGTAGAACATACCATGAGCAGTTTCTTATACTTACCGTAATTTCACTTTTACAAGAGTGAATTAAAGTCAATAACATTCAGAACTATTTTCAATTAACACTACAGTACCGTTTAGATAAAATGTGGACTAAGTCATCAGATCATGGGAAGAGTGAAATAACAATTTTAGTTATAAAAATCTTATAAAAAAAGAAAGTGAGCGAATAGGTAGATAGGGAAAAGAACTATGGTGTCGTGGTTTCGTGATTTTTTTTTGTATACAGTGTACTGTTACTCATGAGTAGATGACTTCCAGAAATGTTTTACATGAAGGTGGCCATATTTAATATATTTAATGGTCATGGTGAACAAATATATCCATTATAGAGGCTCTTTACCTCAATCCGATGTGCACATAATTACACTGCAAGAAACTACGATTCATGCGTTAGAGTTGCATAAATATAGATATCAAAAATATAGCATAGTGGATAAAATTGGTGTTTTTTAATACGAAATGAAGCAAACAATGAGGAAGTACACAAGTCCGGGTAACAGGATTTATATCATACACATTACTGCAATGGTGTTTATAAACATTGATGCCGTAAGTAGTTTTCACTTTAGAAATGAGAGAAATAGTTTCTTTCAGGAAGCAGATATACTTTTACGTTCTATAAAAAAACTATAATTTCTTATTATTAGGTAGTATGAATGCATCATACGAAAAAATACATAATCTATCGATCAAAATAATTTTAGTCAAACTTTACTAAAATTAGTTAAAACTTTAAAATTAAATGAAATATCAAAACATATATATCCTACAATCCCATTAATTACTTATAATGCTTTACAGTGTAGAAGCAATATCGATTATATACTATTTGTAAGTCCAACTTTAATATCTGGCTTAAGATCTATACAATGTACTAAACTTGCTATGTCAGACCACTGTTTATTGTTCGCTGGTATCAAATGTCAAATAAATCTCCATCTCAGCGAGACATATTACTTAACGCAGATGGTTATTTAACGCAGATTTTCTTAAAAACGATCAAGTTATCTATCACAAGAAAAAAGCTATTGGTAGAGGCTATTAAAATGTAAATGCATCAACAGAATCATTTAAATCTCTGGGATAAAAAAGAAATATTTTCGGTATGAATATAGAAAATTTGTCAAAACGTATTATGCCGATATGCGTCTTATGTTGGAACACTATAATGAGCTTTTATAAGAATATACTCAAAGAGCTAATGTAGAGGATCAATTGTTGAACAAAGTAAGGCATGTACATAATCAAATAAAACTCTTACATAGTAAGAAAATAGCGGCTTGAAGGAAATGGTCCACTCTTATACCAAATAGTATTATAAAAATATTAGGTGTAGATTCTATTATGAATGATTTTTGAAAAAAAAAACGAAACAAAACTTTATAAATCATTTCAAGATGAAGAAGTGGCTTTTATGAACAAGGGAGAGAATTGTTATTAAAAAGAGTGTGAACAAATATTTCGATCTGAAACAGAGGGCTGATTCTCTATTTTAGAGACTTGAGTTTCAAAATCTTCCTATGCTTAATGAGGACGTCCTGTACGTCACCATGTAACACACTTGAAATTAAACATGCAATAGCGTCCCTTAATAAGCACGTGGTCGGCGGGGAATACGAGTTCTGTGGCCCTTAGATGTGTCAGTATCAGAATGAGATCGCGAAATAATTGAAAAATGTTTTAAATTCCTTTTGACATTGTCCCCATATAGAGATAGATTTTTTCAATCCATTGGTGTTCTTACAAAACGCTGAAATTCACTCAGTTATTAACTATAGACATATACATTTCCAGAATTACGACACGAAGGGGTTTCTGTGTCTTAGCAAATAAATTAACGCACTACTCTCTAAATTACTGTATACTAGTCAAAGTGGCTTACAAGGGATGAAACTTGTGAATATTCAATTGATTAGCGTCCGGGATGTTTTATTGCATACCGATGAAGACAGGGTGATCCTTTGCATGATTTCAAAGAAAGCGAAATTCTCAGTGCTTTCATACATTTGTTACAATGGATTTACGGAAAGGGGACATTTAAATTGAAAATAAATCGGCAAATATTATCCCTGCAAAAAGATAAAGAGTTTTCTGATTTTCAAAAGTTTTAGAGGTTTTTCCAAAATTATCGGGAATAGAAACAAATAAAAAACTCAAGATCAAAAATATCTTCAATCAATGATCAGTAGACAACTCAGAAATGACATGAACATATATTCTAACATTACGCTTCTAGGAATGACATGGCATAGTAACATACGTAAGACTATACAGGAGGTGGAAAAGCATCTGATCAAACAATTAAACCACAACAGGAAGTTTATTTGTAAATAGTCTAACATGCCTTATATATAAAACTAGGTTTTCCAATAATTTTGTATAGAGTAACATATACTTTTGCATGCAGCTTTTACCATTATCTAAATGTTCTGTGTACAGTTAAAGAAACTTACACGTCATTTTATGTTGCAAAGTTAAGTGTTAAAAACACCTCGGGAAACTTTATACTGCCCTATTGAAAACATTGGAATGGCTTTAACTGATGTACAGATACAGGCGCAGGCTCAGATCGCGCACAGATGATTAAGCTCCGTTTGTGTGATTTCACTAATTCATTACCCTCCGAGGTTCTTTTGTTGTCCATGCGTGAGGACGAACTACAGAGTCCTATTGATATTCGGCAGATTTGAAGACCGATGAAATTGTTTTCAATGTGGAACGTAGATTGTGCTTATGCTGTCATGAAATACTCTCTTATGGAAAATTATACAGATCGACAGTTATATGTTCTTTATGAAGCTAAAATTATCAAAATGTGTATTTAATTTTAAAAAAATGTTCTAATGAACAAAGGATACAGATGTGTCTCATTTCGGATAGATTAAGAATTACATACTCAATTATTTCTTTAAATACACAATTTGGAATATTTTAATGTCAATTTGTATAAGAAGAGGGTATCCCCAACTCAACTCTGTAATATATGTAATCAGTGATAAATTATTTTTCATAGATTGTTGGAGTGCCCAAAGGAATAGATTTGTGGGACACTTGTAAACATGTGGATAAAAAATCATGCGTTCTGTTGAGCGATCTACTACCTTTGAGGCGATAATGAGCAAACCAAACCTTCTCATCTTTCCGCCGGAACGGATAAAAAGTTATTATGTGGCTTAAAACGGAAACACTATATATCTTAAAACAGAAAAAAGACATAACAAAACTTATATGGATTGTTCAGCTACTTCAATTTCAATGCAAGACAAAGTTTAAAAAGAAACATAACGACAATATGCAACATTATTTCAAGTTACTGCGTTAAGCGTTTATTGTTAGTAAACAGGTATTTCAAAGAAGAAATTAAGGTTACAGTGCAAGTTTATACAGATATCCTGTTGGTATATAGTATACATTTCTTGTTTTAAGATGCACAAAATATGCTTTTTTTATTTATAAAAAAATATATGCAAGTTATGAATAGTTTTTTAATTTAAAAATATTTGACAAACCTTTGAATAGCTATGCTGAGGGTATATCGGTTTTGATCCCACCTACGGGCAGGGACTTTTTCTATCTTTTTTTTTAAAAAAAAGAAATAATATTTTCATTAATATTTTTGAAACGGTTCTCCATTAGCTCCCTTTACCGAGCATTAGTGAAATAAGTTAGTTAAAGCGAGGTTAGACATAGATTTCAAGTTTCTAGCTGAAGCCATTTCACGTGGACATTGATATGGCAGTCAGTATAGTTATGTTTAAAAACAATCCTGCTTCCACCCTTCATGGGCCAATATCAAAAGACTTCGAAACACGCGCCGAATTATTTTTAAAGAAAGCGAAAATACCGAATTTCTTATTTGTAGACTTAAGGGAATTCAAGATACCGACATTATACATTAATATAATAATTATTGTAACCGTATTTCACCCTTTCGAAGCCGAAATTCCAAAAAATCTTCGTTACTGGAAATTTATCTAATAATATATATTTAATTTATAAATTTCAAGATTTTAGCTTAATTCTTTTTTCAGGATTTTTAGCCTGAGCATTAATATGTCAAGCAAGACTTCTGTATATATACACACACACATAAATATATGTAAATATTTGTGTGCGTGTGTGTGTGCGGGTAGGCAGATCAATTAAAACAATATTTTACAAAAAAGATTACTATAAATAGAAATAAGTAATTCTAACATCCGTTTTGATAATTACTTTGTGGGACAAATTGCCGTGTGCGACAAATTGCATTGCTTTATCACGTTACTAATTAAAGATTAGAGATAATGGGTTTTGTATTACGATCAACATTTTCAATTTTATTACTTCATTTATACAACAGAAACACCAGAATTTGAATCTCCATCTGCCGTCCTTTACGATGCCAAAAAATATGGTTATAAAATGCCATAACGTGCTTTCTCAAAGTTGAGGGATTTTCAGAAAATGAATCTTTCATATTTTCCGGTACATTTATACAATTGTGCATATCGTACGTTTATAATTTTTTCATCCGCTACGATTCCATGAATTTTCACTTTTTATTACAAAATACAAATTTCTTCATTGTTGATGGACTTTCCGCAACCAATATGTTAAACGTTCCCTAAATTTATCTCTCTATGCGTTACGATCCAATCAAGATTGCTTTAATAATTCTGACAATGAAGTTTATGTAATTCGTCGTGTTTTTTGCAGCCAAAAGTGTTGTATATATATATATACTGGCTGGGAAACCGGTACAGGACCGGAAAACCGGGACTGCCAACCCAAAAAAGGCTTCCTCCACTAATTCGAAGGAGCCCCTTAATGCCTACTGCTAAGGCTTAAGGGAACCGACCGGAGTAGACTCCTAATGTCCAATCCATACGTTCACGTCGTGGGGCCCATTAGTACCCAAGCAACTGCTTGGCGAACGAACATGAATGGGCTGGTCACCAACCTGCATTAGCAGACAGCGCGGTGAGTCAAATGTCAGCACCCCTTCTTTTCTCATACATGATGGTACTAGTAAGGAAACAGCCTCCGAAGACCTCATTGCACGGAAGACGGAATGCAGCTGGCAACGGCAACGGTCAGTCCTGCAGGAAATCAGAGTGTCAAAATGCCCGTGTTTGGACTGTAACCTGCCAGGACATCGACACGGCAACTCGAAAGGACCTATACATGGCGACCCTTAACTGTCAGTCTCTTGCAAAAGAGGACAAATTAGAAGAAATGCAGAATGAAGTTAATAGGATTAAGTGGGACATTATAAGACTGTCAGAAGTGTGGATGAGGAATTAAGAACAGTTGGAACTACCGTCAGGGAACACGTTCTACTTTAAAGGAACAGAAAATGGAAAACCGACAGGCGTTGGGTTTATAATCAAGAAGGCCTGAGGACTAGGATCACAGAAATTCGAGGAATTTCAGACAGAATCGCACGGGTAGTAACAAAGATAATCAAGAGATACAGTATGGAGATTATACAAGTGTATGCTCCAACAGCCTCAAACCCGGAGGAGGAAGTCGAAGACCTATACGAGGAGATACAGAAGATGTTGATAGTAGCAATTCGGAATACAACATTGCAATGAGAGACCCGAATGCGAAAGTAGGAACCAAGCAGAACAGTGACACGAAAGCGGGAAACTTTGGATTTACAAAAAAAAAAAAAAAGAGGAGAGAAGTTAGTGGAATTCTCAGAAGCCAACAGAATGTTCATTTCTAATAATTCTTTTATAGAGGACGCCCCAGAGGAACTGGGCATGGAAAGGCCCTAATGGGACCTAATGAAATAGAATACCTTTTATCGAATAACAGGGTAATTTTGCAAGCCGTGTCTGTTCTGAACAATTTGAAAGTTTCAAGTGATCATAGATTGGTGAGAAGTAACCTGAAAATAAATACTAGACTTGAGAGATAGAAGCTGATCTGAGGAAAACGGCCAATTTTAGATCCGGAAAATCTCGGAAAACACAGAGAGACATTCGACATAGAACTAAGTAACAAAAATAGCGCTTTGAAAGAGTTAGGTGATGAAGAAGATATCAATAGCAGAAATAAAATACTGACTGAGGTAATAAGAGAAGCATCCAAGAAAATCCTAGGCACAAGAAAGAAAAAAAAGAAAAATCTCAGAAGAAACTAAACTCTTGATGAAGAAAAGAAGAGGAAAATTACATACAGAGGATTGAGTATATAGAAATAAATAAAACCGTAAGGAAGAAAATAAGAGAGGATGTAAGAAGATCTAACGATAATATTGTTATAAATACATTCGACGAAAACAAGAGCCTGAAGAAAGCCAAAAGCAACTCGTGATATTTAAAAATCAAATAATTGAAGTTGAGAGATCAAACGGGATCCCAGCACGAAATTAGGAAGTAATTATAAATATTTTGGACACTTTCTACAGAGATATTGTACTACTACGACAAGGAACAACGAAATGAAGACTCAGAAGGAAATGAAGTAGAAGTCCAGACATAATGAAAGAAGAAGAGGATAAAGTACTTCGAGGGATGAAGAACGGAACATCTCTAGGAGAAGAAGGACTCACATCATATATGTTTCAATGGTAAGGTGAAAAGAAGAAATGGCCAAATTAATCCCAATATATCGAAGAAGAGAGAGAGATACGGTCAATTTGGTTAATACCGATATCATTTTGTTGTACGAACAAAAGGGGACAAAATCGCGTCGAAAACTACAGACCAATAGTTTACTGTCAGTCCTAAACAAAATGTTCACCAAAGTTATTTTGAATTATATTGAACGATGCTTAGATTTTAACCAAGGAAGGGAACAAGCCCGATTTCGTAGTGGACTTAGCACAATGGCCCACATACAAACATTGAATGAAGTTATGGAAAGGACTAATGAATATGAACTTCTACGATGCTGGGGAATCATAGATTTCAAATAAGCTTGCGATTCGGTCTCCTTGCCAGCAATAGTTAAATCATTTGAACATCAAGGCATCGAAAATGCATACATCAAATTACTGCGATACATTTACTCAACTGCCACATCTGTCACTAGACTACATCAATAAAGTGAAAATTTTAAAGTTGTAGAAGGGGTAAGGAAAAAATATATAAATTTCTCTAAAACTGCTTTGTGTGGTCCTGAAGAGAGTGTTTAATAATTTAAACTGGGATGAAGTTAGAATTAAAATTAATGGTGAATATCTTCATCACTTACGGTTCGCTGATGATATAGGCCTGTTTGCCTCAAGTGCAGAAGCGCTACAAACCAGAACGAAAGAACTGAGTAACGAGAGTTCGAAAATAGGACTTAACATGAGCATAAGTAAAACAAAAGTAATGTAAGTAAAACAAAAACCTGCATGCTGCATACAAGGACGTAAATACTAACGAAGAGACAATAGGCAAAGTTGATGAGTATGTTTACCAGGTCAGTTCAAATCATCGAATGCAAAGTTGACTGATGAAATAAATAGAAGATGTAAAATGGCGTGGAGTTGGTTTGAAAGACTACACTTTACTTTCAATAGCAAACTACCAATGTGTCTGAAGCGTAAAATTTATAATCAATGTGTCTCATCCGTGTTGATGTACGGCTGTGAAACTTGGACATTGAATGAGCAAACGACTCAAAGATTGACAGTCACACAAAGAGCAGTGGAGATGCATGCGATAAGTAACCAGGAGGAACAGGAAGACAAATGAATGGATTCGCGAACAAACAAAGGTAGAGGATGGAATCAAGACTGCGAAAAAGATGAGGCGAAGATGGTCCCTTCACATAGGTAGACGAACAGATGGAAGGTAGACAACAAATGTACTACAGTGGATTCGTAGAGAACAGAAATGACCGAGACGACGGAAAAATGTAAGATGGGTAGATGAGATCAAGAGTGTTTTAGGAGCTACATGGATGAGGATAGCAGCAGATTGAGATATGCATAAAGAAAAGAGGCCTTCATCCAACAGTGGATAGAAATCGGTTAAATTTGATGATGATGTATTTATACATATATTCTTGACTTTAGGTCCTCTTTTAGAGAGAAACATAAAGTATTAGGGAGTTCTTGCTCATTAGAAGGAAACTCACTAGTTTTAAACAAAAGTTCTACTTAAATAATAGATAGCGAAATAACACTTAATTATATAATCATGGATCATGGGCTACAATATAAAGGTAATACGTGATTTTTCATTCCATTCCACTTACTACACAAGGAACTTTCCAGCTACTAAGTCAACCAGCGGGGAATCAGAGTTCTGGATCGAACCTCAGTCTCTTAGGTGCGAGGAGACATCGATCGTAGTTCTGCTTTAAAACCAATACATGGCCCAGGCTAAGATCTTCTATGGCCAGAGCTGCACTCGGCTGAATAATGTAATTAATAATTTTGAGAACGAATATCGGACGATGTTTTGAAGAATCGAGACTAGCAACCGAATGTTCTTGCCAGCTCCCTTCAACCTTTCATGACCTCCTCACTTCCATCTGCCTGACGTCACAGAATACTTCCTAGAGGTTATTTCCATTCCACAAAATGCAGAATTATCAATATGTCATTCACTCACATGCGGAAGCGTTTTATCATACAGGATAAAGCAGACCATAAAGAATTCTAACTATATGATATACAATTAAAATGCACAAATTGAAATGATGAAACATGGAGGCGATGACTCGTAGGAGCGAAGGCTTGAGAAAGAAGCTGGCTTGGTTGTAAATTACCAAAGTCGAAATGCTGTGCTTCCCAATATAAATATAAATCACAGCCATATTCAATCCACTAGTAGATGAGGCCTCTCCCCGAAGGGAGGAGTTGGTCTACTGCTCCCACCCTGACAAGATGAGTTGCGAGAGATGAGCCGAAGTTCTCACTGTGACCACCACTGTCTTTTATTCACAGCAGCTCCCCAATTGTCCTCACGATGTTAGGTCAACAACTAAATTGAGACTCCACCGGGAATCAAATATATACATATATATTATTTTGCCTAATGAATTTATATGGCTTACCACACTAAAATGCTGCGAAGGATTTTTATGGTTTCCAAATTGACTAGTCGTTAATATTGAGTTTTCTTAAGCATTGCGACTCTAAGCATTCACTATCATTGCGACTCACTTACATTTACTATTTGCCGTCATTATGAAACCCCGGTGTTTCTGAGATCCGTATTCGGGTCTTACTTTACAAGCCGTGTTATTCGTAATCTACAACGCCCAAGTACCTCAAAAAACTACACTTGTAAAATTGGATCCGGGATTCCGTTTGATATAAAAGTACATACAATATGTATAATTTAATATCCTGCACATTCCGTGCGTGGCGCTGCTCTCGCTAATCGTATAAAGGTGTATAACTTTTTTCACTCATACCATGCCTTTACTGGAATCCGCATAGACATTGGCAAACCTGACGCGTAGTCGAACACACACTTAACTGCGCATGCGTTCATTTCTCCCACCAGTTCTTCCTGTCTGCTTCATCAATCATCACAACGCACACATACAGTGCCTATATGTCTGTGTGTGTTTGTGTGATTTTGCACATATTAAAAACAGTTAAGGGCTGCTATATGGATAAAAAAGATAGGGTTGGGTGAAGAAAGAGCAAACTTGACCTTGGCGTTCTGTCCGGGAAAGACGAAAAGACGTAGGAAGTAAGTTACGAAGCAACAGGACAGAAACTAAGGTCACGAGGGAATGTTAAGTAGCTCTGTGCATTCTTATGGGTTTAGTGCAAGAACCCCTCGCAATCAAAGAATAAATGGTAATAACTAAAAGTATAAATGAGAAGGAGAAACTGAAAACAGTTTTAGTGTCAGATTCCCCGGGAGTTCTCAACCTCAAATATTGGTGGTCTTCCGTGAAGTTTTGGGATTGACTCCCCCCCTTATTAAAAACAGTATTGGGTAGGAGAAAAGGAAAAAAAGGATTTGGGTTTAGTGAGCTTCAAAATGGATGCTAAGAACAATTTGGGGTGGCAGTTTTTGGCCCCTTGATAGCAAAAGCTAAAATAAGGGAACTTATATCCCGCTCCTGTCCGTCCGTCTGCCTATCTGTCTGTTGCAATAAATGATATTTCAGGAACCAGAAGACGTAGGAACTTGGTTGAGGTGTCATTCGAAAGCTCTCGTTAATTTATTAGGAATGGCTATCTTACTTTTTAGATTAGTCACCCCAATAGGGTGAAACGGGGGATTGGGGTACATCTAAGACTCTTATATCTATGGAGCTAGAAGACTTAGGGACTTGCTTGACATGTCATTAGATAGCCCTCGTTAGTTCATTAGGAATAGTTCTCCTACTTTTTTGATTAGACACCCCCATAGGGTGAAACGGGGGGGGGGTCGGGTACAACTTAGACGCTTATATCTCAGGAACTAGAAGACGTAGGGACTTGGTTAAGGTGTCATTGGAAAAGTTTCGTCATTTCATTAGAAGTATGGGTCTTACTTTTCTTTTTGAATTGACATCTCCCAGGGGTGAAACGGGGGTGGCAAAAATATACAATTCCACATCCGTCCATCGATATACACCAAATTAACAATTGTGTTCGTTGGGCACTGGGCAAGGTCGCAAAGGTATTCCGGGGCTGGCGTTGCTCTCCAGATATCAGTGTTGACAATTTAAAAAAAAAAACAAGTTTCTTCTATACACTTGGACATACCCCCACCAAACTTGGCATTAACATTATTGGGGACAATGTAACAACACTATGGCTGTCCCCGTCCCTAAGAACCCGAGTTTTCATTGTTGCCAACCTATTTAATAAACATATTTTGTGTTTCAGATGCTATCAAGGGACCGGAGCCTTCGCGATTGTTAATTGACTCGCAGCGCTTACTTGTTTAATTTGAGTAGTAAAAACACGTCCGAGGGGAAATTAAAAACTTCTAAATCTACTACAAGATTGAAAGTAACATCATCATAATAATATTACAAATATTTTTGCTAATCAGTAATTAAATAATAGAGGTGCGAGGGGTAAAAGTAAGAAAAGGAGGTGTAACGCTGTTTTTTTTTAGTTTTTCGAAACCCCGGTGGTGGCGGGAGCGTATAATCTATCGGATGACGCAATACGTAAAGAAGAAAAGTAGTGCCAGAAGAAATAGGAAATACGGAAACGCACAAATTATATTTTTAGATATAAAATTTACACATTAATTCCCTTCCTCACGGTTTTTGGGAATTTGAAAACTAGCATCTTTTGCCAGCTCCCGTAGTCTAGTAAATCCATTCACTTGAATTTGAATTGATTTTATGGCATTCAGGCAACTGTGGCTCGGGTCAGGATAGAGTAAGGGCAATCATAAGGAAGGTATCGACCAGGTCCTTTCTTAAGGTACCATCTCGACATTTGTCTGGTGAGACTGACGAAAACCCTGGAAAATGTGTCACGATGGTCGCCGGCGGAGTTCGAACCTACGTACCTACGCAGCCAGAGACGTTACCCCCTTGACCACGGGCTAGGTTCTAGTAGCTGACTTTGAGTAAGGACTAAGGAAGAGGGTCGGGCTTCAGTCCAGATGAAGCTTGCCATTTTGACAATCTTTCCATTTCTTTATTAAATTATTTCAGTAGCCTTAGTTGGTCTGACTTCGAAACGGGCGACCCGTGTTGATATCCCGGCCAGGACCCTGTAGAGCTCTAATGCCTGGCAGCCTGAGATGCACCCTGCTTCCTATTGAGTACTAGAGTGTCCATGGTACTCCTGGGTAAGGTATACAGGGTGATTCACGACGAAGCGACCATACTGCGATGAGTGATTCCTCACATCATAACAAGAAAAAAATTCCGTTGAAAAAGTTTCTAAATGTGCATAGTTTCGGAGCTATAGACTCTCAGAGTTACGGCGGCATCTTCAAATATGAAGTCTTATCTCGACACATAATTACCTAAGCGGTATCGGTTTCACAATCACAAATCACGGTTCATCACCCAATACACTTATTTAAGTAATGTTTATGATTGGCGAATGATCTTGGTGGCAATTTCTTTGCTTTCCCTATTATACCATTTAATTCAATGACAACATTCCTTGAATGGATAGGTTGGGTACTCCTTCGAGTGTGATTTGTTAAACCGACACCACTTGTGTTATTATGTGTCGAAATATGACGTTATTTGTGACGATGCTGCGTTAACGTTGAGAGTTGTAGGTCCGATACAATGCACATAACGAATATTTCTCCAAGGAACTTAATTCTTGTTATGATGTGAGGAATCACTCACCGCAGTATGGCCACTTCGTCGTGAATCACCCTGTATACAAATTATGAGGTAGTGCCCCTTGCAACGAATAGTCTGCCTCTTTGAGGCGCGACGCCACATATGAGAAAGGTGAGCTGTAACGTAAAAAAAATACAATAGCTTTACCTAAACAATCGCTTAGTTTTCCACGGCGTTGAAGATTTTCTAAGGATAAAGAAAAAAATGAACATTTATGTTCCTACAATAGTCGCATCGTGTTTTATCAATTGCCGGGAAAACAATCAAATAAAAGGCATACTTTAAGTTGAACGAGACTATTGGAGAAAAATCCAATGAAATGGTATAATTGAATTTTGTTTATGTCATGTAGTCATTTTAGGTTCATACTAGGATAGGGTGCGGGAAAGCATGTTGGAAGGTAGTCGGCCAAGACCTGTTTGTAAATACTGAGCATTGTAGCATTTGCCTGGTGCAACTGAGAGATAAGGCGAATTTAATCAAACGGAATAATATAAGTTCTTGTCAAGTTCACTTGTATTGTTATCGATAGCAGTGGCCTAGCAAAGGAGGTACACTGGGGCGTCCCCCTTAAAAGAGATAATTATTTTGCGCTAGTATTTTGAGTGCTTTTAACACTGATTTGCATTCACCATATGTCAGAGATAATCAATGTTAGAATACATTTTCGTACATTAAATGTGTATCACAGATTGAAACCAAAGTTT
This sequence comes from Lepisma saccharinum, assembly GCA_022664845.1. NCBI lineage: Eukaryota > Metazoa > Arthropoda > Insecta > Zygentoma > Lepismatidae > Lepisma > Lepisma saccharinum. Next base: position 24,040 of record JAGDQP010009082.1, read on the forward strand.
TAGTACATTTTATGTAGATTTACTACATTTAGAAACTTGACAACATGCTAAATCCTGCTTTAAATATGAATGCAGAGTATCATTATAAAGTATGTATCCACCAGGAAGGAACAAAGAAACAGAGACAGAGAGTATTTGTGTTTGTTTTCACATTCGAACTACACAATCATGTAATATTTTACAATTTGAAATGCCATTCCCAGCAAACTGAATGGTTTGCAATTTTGTGCCGATCAACAGAAAAAAAAACGATATATTGAAATGAAGCAGAAATTAACGAAGTTTTTCTTTGCAAATTCCTTTCAAATGCAAATTGAGTGTAACGTATTACATCGGCATTGGTCTGCTGAAACTGAGTAAAGCCCGGAAAATCTCAATCAGTATAGACGCAGTAGGACTCAAACCTATATATTTCGCCAGTTTCGAACCCGCGTACCTACTCAATACTGATCCAAAGCCCGCGACGATACTGCCTGGGTAGTTCTTAGCGTCCTCGTGTAAACGCAAGTGAATACGGAAGTATACTGTCTTTGGCCTATCCGTTTTTCTTAAATCTGAGTAACTACAAAACAGACAGAGATGAGCCATTCATCATTGGGTTCCTCATGGTCTGAAACTTTGGGAACAACTATGTCTAAATGCTAAATCTAAAACTGGTAGGTCCTTTCCATAGCTTAGCATTCTCTTTTGTAAAAATTGACGGTATGGAATTTTCTTTCTGAACGTGCATTTGATATTATACGGTGGCACTATGGTTTTGTTTATAAAATTATTATGTAAATTGTTTTTTTTTTATTTTATTATGAAATAATTACCTGATGATCCTCTGAAAGGGACAGCTTATATTATTCCTTTTGATTCATTTCGCCTTATTCCTCAGTCACACCAGGCAAGTTCTAGGATGGTATCTTCAGTAAGGTAAGGGCCTATTCCTTAACACATCCATTTTTTACTTTATTCCTTCCTGTGCCAAAGTTGTTTAAAACCCATCAATAAACAATTCAAAATTCAGATTTCTAACCAAAAATAGAATTGAAAGATTCTCCACATTATAAATACTTTGCCTACGAACATCAGCTATTATATAGAATGTCTGATTTAATACATTGCCGGTGATACGTACAGTTAGTGACAAAAGTTCTTCCCTTTTCGTAAAACATTATTTAGCGAAGTCCTTGGATAGACCGGTAATGAAATGGATGAACTGATTTGAGTAAAGTTTCCCCTAACCTAAAAGAACATAACTTTCTGTAAATTACACAAAACAGAACATAAATGGGTTGATCCATTTTAACGTTATTCCAAAACATATATTTCCAAGGCTCAAGAATTTTTTCGCTGACTGTAGATGTATAATACAAAACCCGACTGAAGCGAAATGTCTCTAAAATGTGCTATTCAATACGAACACTTGTCACGCTCATTGTTCATAGGACTATTCGTAGAATGTCAAAAGTTATATGGCATTACAAGATAATTAAATAATGAGAAAATATACTGTAGATCCTGGTTCAAACCCCGGGGCGTCCATCCTGACTGAAGTTTTCTCTTGGTCACACTAGGCAGATGTTATGATGGTTCCTTCACTAAGGACAGGACCGATTCCTCCGTACATCCTTTTCCCTGCTCTATGACAGCCTTGGCCTGAGATGCTTAAAGGCCATAAATAAAGTTGAAGATCTATTTTTAGCGTTAGAAAATATAACAATAACCGATTAAGTCAGCGATTAAGAAAAAGTTTACCATTTGTCGCAATACATCTTAGGTGCGATATTCACAGTATTCACGCATAGATAAAACTGCAAAACATTTTCCAGAACTGGAATGCTAAAAAATAAATGTAATAAGAAAGTCAATTAAATCCTGTTACAACTATTAAAATATTCTTACATCTGAAAACCACAACACATTTGAATCACGCGCGTTGTCCTATCACAGCTGATTCACTGTAGTCTTCCCACGTGTAACGTCATACAAACTTGCCCGGGATTCATTCGGGTGTGTAGAAGTAGTGAGTACACCGTTCTCCTGGGTACCTTGGATGGTAAAGGCGGTCGAGAACAGGACTCAAAACCCTACTTCACTTCATGCAATATAGGTCGAGAATGTATGGATCACTACTTCCAGGTACCCATGCACAGTTTGTGGCACGATTGCAACTCTTAGTGGATATTTTTCCTCTTTTCACCCTTACCACGTGAAAGTGTTATCATTTAATTACCAAAAATATAACGATTCCGTAATAATAATAATGCAGAATCATATGAGCAGAATGTACATTAAGATGCTTAAATTAGAAAAGTGCGTTAATTTTCAGTTTTCGTCTTGAATTATGTTAAGGGGTGGTACCTTGAATACAGATCTTGACTTCTATCCTCCTATTCGTTTTCCAACAACAATACCAAGGAATTGGACATCACAGCATGTGTCCTTAAGGTACTGTATAGGTCGGAAATTTACTTGAACTTATTTATGACTTCAGGGCATCTTTGGATCACGCCGGGATAAGGTAGTTGGGCTTCTAAGGTTTGGACATACACATTTTGTTAAAGGAGATCCGCATCACTCCGTTCAATAGGCTGCGCCGGGACTTGAACACCTGACCACGTGCACAGACCATCCCGGGGTTAATGATTCTTCGATAATCTCCTCTCACATTATATCTGATTGTTCAGCAGTGCAATAACTTCATACTTGACAAAAACGATGAAATAGAGCAAATTCTGTGGAAATATTCTATTTTAGCAATTGGTGATACCTAAAACGATGGTGATCCTTTATTTGAAAGTAATACCTCATATTGAAAGAATAATGAATATTGGAGATATAAAAGAGCTATGACCTACATTAAAGAAACAAAACACCGAGCAGCTGTTACTCAATCAGTAGAGTTTGCATTCCAATCCTAAGCTCCTGGGAACGATCTTAGCGGCTGTCTATCCTGTCTGAAAATCTTTGATGTTTTAGTTTCACATCAGGCAAATGATGCGGTGGTACAGCAAGCGACAAAAGTCTTGACGCATGTCTTCAGAAAATATTTCCCAAACTAGCATAGATGTCCCTCCCTGGTATGACATATCTTATCGAAAATTAAAATTACGATTACTATACCTCCCACTGGGTATAGAAATATCTCGCTCCACGATAAAACGCTGGAACTTTGGATCTTGATGTGCATTTAAAACAGAATTTTCCGATGGAAAATTATACTTTTTTCTTTCTTTCAATTTTCACCCTTGCTGAACTACCTATCAGGACAATATTTTGTACCAAACCACGTGATATGATTGTACAAATCTCAGCATGTTAACAAATATGTTTAGTATTTGAACATGTATATTAGTGTTTTTTTGTTAAAGAAAAGAAAAGTTGGTCAGTTCCGAGTGCCGGCCATCGTGAATAGGTTTTACTTGGGTTTCTCTCGGTCACAGCAGGCTAATGCTGGGATGGTAACCTTGAATAAGACCACACTGGTAAAAATGGATTTTCTCAAAAGTGAACTAAATGCTTTCTTTCATTTTAAGTACTTTTTTTCATATTTGAGTACCTCATTCTCATTTCTTAACGAAAATGCGTAACAGTAAACAAGAAAACATTTTTGGATTCGTATTTTTAATATTTCATTTCCCTCAAATTAGAGAAACAAATAGGACTAGTCCTTTGTTTCCAGAAACATAAATATTATAGTGTATACATCAAGAATGACGCTTTAGGATATTTTGTTGTTTCCTTAATGATCAAAAATGGAAAAGAATGAAATCAGTTGTAGGGAGGTTTTAGGTCCCTTGATAGCAAAAGCAAAAATAATGGACTTTATATCCTGATTCTGTCTGTCTGTCCGCCAAAAGAAATTATATCTCAGGAACTAGAAGACGTAGGAACTTGGTTGAGGTGTCATTCGTAATGTCTGGTTAATTCATTAGGAATAGCTATCTTTCTTTTCGATTCGACAGACCATAGGGAGTGAATATGCAATGCAATACTCTTATGTCTCATGAACCAGAAAATGTAGGAACTTGGTTGAGGTGTCATTCGAAAGTTCTCTTAATTGTTTTAGGAATGGCTATCTTACTTTTTCGTTTCGACTCACCACAGAAGGTGCAATGAAGTGAAAGTGCAACTCAGACTGTCATATCTCAAGAACCAGAAGATAGGAACTTGTTTGAGGTGTCATTCGAAAGATATCGTCAATTCATTAGGAATGGCTTTTTTATTTTATTGATTGGACACACCCCAGAGGGTGTAACGGGAGTGGGAGTGAAAATAAAAGAACGCTATACAATTCCATATGCGGCCTTTAAGTTTCACCAAGTTCTGCCCATATGTTCTTGGGGCAATTGTCCAGATCGAAAACGTATTGCATCTCAGTTGTAGAGCAACCTTGTGGGTCCTCCCGTCCCTAAACACCATAGTTATTAGTGTTGCCAATCTATTTTATAAGAAGGAATGCCTGTGTGTCTGAGATGCTATCAAGCGACCGAAGAACAGTTGTTAATAGGATCGCAGCGCTAACTTGTTTTACTTAAATTTGATTTGCTCAATGACATGCTGTGACCTTTTTCGGTGAAATGATATTAGCATGATAGAAACAGAACCGGGTGTGAATTTAAAAATTTGCAATGAGAAACGATAATACGCTTGCGTGTAAGTTGTTGATTGAAAATGACGAACTGAGATATTATATTGCCTTGAAACGTAATTAGTAACTAGATTATGTTGTTCTTGTTTCATAATTTTCTACTAACTTCTTATATAAACAGCTAGTACGTTTACTGTACGTTCGCTTAGTTTACCAAGCGTCGAGTGAATTGCCAGTGATACGACCTTGTATTCGGGACCGATTCTTATTGTATCAACACAAATGGAGTCTGATGTGCATGATGACCCTCCGAAGCCTCCCAAAGAATCGGAGACTCTTCGCGATATGCCGACACAGAGTCAGGGACAAAAAACACCTGTGCAGAGCTCTAGAACTCCACGGGTTAAGACTACTTTGTAGTCCTTATAAAGTCTCGAAGTTAGTTCGAACTTCGCCTCTCGCTACAAGCATTAAGACTCTGACGAACGTTTTGTCTGCTCAATTAGCTCAGGAAGAGTTTGCACATACTATCGATGAACCAAGTTCATCTTTGGCTTCAGACATGATTCAGGACCACCTGATGGATATGGATTTTAATCTCGTGGGAAGGAAAGGGAAACCTAGGTATAAACCTAAACTTAAACGGTAATATTTTACTGTTTTTTTGCATAGAGTTTTATAATTTCCGTTTATTTTATATGATTATGTTCCTTAGCTGTTAAGTTTTATTGTGTATTTTTGTTTTATCTTGTGAAGGCCCATTTACAGGCTCCCTTGTTATACTGGCAATTTACACCAGTAGGCTGATTGTGAAGACCTTTTACATCTTCATCTTTTATATTTTTTTATTATTTTAACTAACAGCTAAATTTTGACATGACCAAGATAGGGGGCTTCCCCCGTATCGGGATGGGCGTAAGCCATAGTGCTGTTACCGCCAATAAAATTCATTTTATCTTTATCGGGACCGATTCACCTTCCAAGGGACGGTTATAGAAAGGTTAATTTGTGTTTCTGGTGGACATGTATCCATTAATAACCATTTTCTCAGTCTAGAGGAAACCGAGATTCTGGCATGAGTTTCATTTTGGGAGGGTGTAAAGTAAGTAACGAGGGTGTAAGTAACGTTTTACTGCGTTCTATTGATTCTTAGCCGTAACAAATTAAAGTTGCGTGTGTGCTCGAGAATTTGGAGGGGGTCACACCCTTCCGTTGGGAACGGGAGTCTGGCAGAATCACTGACAGGTTGTTAAGAACAAGAGTACCGCGTTGAGTAAACATATACTTGACATATTTATTATATCGATCCAGGGGTACAAACGTCCTCTACATCCAGAATTTTAAGCAGAATTAAAATACTTTTAGGCGTAATTGTGCATATTTTATACACATTTTATATATGTGTATTTTATATCCATACAAAGGGTACGAAATCATGGAGGAGATGTTAGATTTCCCACCCTCAAGAGATATTAAACACTTTCGAGATTTCTAGCTTTATTTTTTATATTTACTTTTATTTATTTATTTATTTTTGTTGTTGTTGTTGGGGAAGGGTGCTCGAGAATTTGAGGATGACACCACTATGACCGTGATTGACGGTGGTAACATACTTGCGCACCGTGGGCGAGTCGACTTTCAATTGGCGTTTGTTTCAGGATAAATAGTTTCGGAGTGATATAAAATGTAAATAAAAGGCAAAAATACCGGTGACTCTTTGTGACGTAATTACTGCTTCCCTTCCCCCAAAAGGATTTTATTAATAGTAATATTAATAATAACATGAATTAACTAAAACTAATTTTCACCAGAAATTGGCCCAAATGACGGAAACCCCAAACAGTCGAGTTTCAAGTAACTGTTTTATGAATATTGTACTCATAATTAACAATCACAATTCTTAAGGGGCTGTGGTTTCTGTGTTGAAGGCGGACTTTTGTGGTTTGAGCATGAATATTCTACAGAACATTTAAGCAAATAGACAACCAGTGAATCGAGAGACGATAGAAAAAAAACAAATATATTAATTGTCAATTAAAGCGTACTTACGTAAGAATCAGAACGTAGACATCATTTTTGTGTTGGTTTTATTTTGTATATTAATTTCGATTTGACAAAATAGAAACAAAAAAAAGGAGAAGAAAATGATTGAACGGGGATTAGGGAATGAATAATTAAGCCAAACAAAATAAATGACTGGGTAGATAGAAAGGGAAACAGTTTACACGTAGTATAAGAATGAACACTTAGTTCACTTCGGTCCACTTCAGTTTCTAAACAGACAGAACACTCAAAATATAGCACAGTTCACATGAAGTTGATTTGCATTTGTTTTTCACCAAACACTCAATAATATTGATGTAACAATTGTATAACTGCTTTGGAGGTACCGCGATTCGTATTTTATAAATTCTACTATGTTAATGGAAGCAAACAATTTCTTTTTCTCGTGCCTGTTCAATTCTTTACTTCTTCTGTTTTAGAAGTCAATAACCTTTTCTCTTTTCTCACTGATTCTCTTTCCAGTCAACCTCACACACACACACACATCCCAAAAACAGAGGAAAAGTATGCACAAATGTCTCTTTTGGTAGGTGGATAAGGAGAACTTTGTCCTTCTGCCCCAATATGCTTTCAGTCAGGCATCACTCCCCGCCCCCGGTCAACTGCATTGACAGATATATGTCCACATGCACTTGCAAGCTCTCAAGTGACCCTCGCTGTTATACTGCGGGGAACGAGAAACAGGAAGACTGGCCATCCAAAAATACACATATATGAACTTCGCTTTCAATCCAGTCCAATGTAACAAATAGAAAAATAGGAATATGAAAATATAGGAGCCAAAAATTGGTCTCATATATGCCAAAAATTGGTCTCACCACCTGACAGAATCCACGTTGCACTGCTTTGAGTAACTTCTAGTACTTCCTGGAGGAGACGAAAATAAATATTATGCTGTTTAGGTCAAACAGAGACTCATACATTAGAAAAACGCTAAGTGCAAAGATAATTCTTACGCGTTGTAACAAGAGTTCTGAACTGCAAATCATCGCTTAATTTTCGATAGAAAGTAATTACGTATGTAAGGATTTTATCACGGTTTCGAAAGTGATCAGAGTGTCGGGGTTGAAAATTGACATTTTGAGTTTTATAGATTGCTTTCTGAAGTTTCAAAACTTTTTCCAGGCATATTGTTTTCGCATCAACAGGCGTGCAGCACACAGTCCCGTGGCAACTAGGAATGTCCCGGATTTAAGATAGGTAAAGGGGAGGCATGCGAATTCGAGCCCGCTCCCGGATACCCTCACTGAATGGTTGCAGGTTTTCATCAGACTCACAATATGAATACCGGGGTGGTATTTCAATGCACTAGATTCTACCTTCCCCATCCCTGCACCGGAAAACTGATCATCGAGGGACGTCTCCTCTCAGACGTAACTGAGTTATGACAAAATTGTCTATTCAGTCCATAAAATGAAATTGGGAAGCAATCCAGATTATGGTAAGAACAGAACAGAGTAACCTATCCTACATCTCCTAATTTAGTTTAACAGAACCAACTTTAAATAATTTCAGCTAATCTAACGCAAAGCATGTGTAGCAAATCAAAAAATCAAGAAATTGAATGAAGAATTCGCGGGCGTGAAAGGCATGCTTACTCTAATATGGAATACAGCTTGTTTTTTTTTTAAAAAAAAAAATATGTAGAAAAATTCAAAGATGTATCTGCATGGGGTGTCTTGAGTACGTTTCCACGAACTAAGCTGAAGCGTTTTAGTTCTGTTACAAAACATTACATTTCTTCTGCTACAAATGCTGAACCCAGATCTCTAGTTGCCTGCTTAGTGCTCTACAATTAAGCTACTACAGCCACGACCAAGTTCTGTGTGCTTCAGCTGAGTGAAAAGTAAAGACAATCGACTACAAGTGGAGACTTTTAATTCAAAAATCTTTTTTAATGGAGAAGGCGTTCCCGGGATTGTGTAACAGGAAAGAATTAGATGCTAGTTTCCTTCACATAAAGACCTCGTTGACTTACTTGTAGATCACTCGTCCGGAATCGGGGATCCTGCTTTCATTCCCAGTAGTGGTAAGTGATTATTATTCCTTTATTTTTACACAACTGGATTACCGGTACCATTAATGATATATTTATGTAAAGGAATGTTGCATGTAATTCTCTAGTACAACACAATTTGCAGAAAGATTCTTTAAAAGTCCTAACAATTAGTGGAGTGCTTTCATGTGTGACATCATCAGCATTTCATAATACATGAAAACATCCAAAGCCAAGCACTGGCGGACCTAGGGCCAAGTTTCAGTGGCTGCGATTGGGTGGAAAGTATGAAGGAATGAGGTCCAACAGTTCTTTTATTTATCAATTTGAAGTTGTCTTTTGAATTAATAAAAATCCAGTATATTGTAATATTACATATCGCATATATATCATATTCTATATGTTTCATCAAGTTTCGTTAAGAATTAAACGAATCCAATGGTTTTCAAAACGCTTAAATCTTCTTAACAAAGATTGATGAAACACACCAATTGTCTCTTCACAGGTGTACGAGTTAAAAATACTTGACAAAATGACATCGAAAAGCTCAGTACTTTACGTTATAAGAAAGAAGGCTAACTCGTACTTTTGTCCTTTGATTTAGCCATACATTTCTTTATTATTAATGCTAATGTTAGTCAGTTCATGCACCATGGAAAAAACACTGTTTATGCAACTAGTGCTAAAACTCTCATTATTTTTTCATCAATGTTTTTATCACAGGTCCTCATTATTTATATTAAGTAGTTCACTCACTATTATTGCACATGAATTCATAAATAAACGAAAATATTTGTTTGCCGTTTATAACAAACATTACTTATATTTATCTGTGTACTAGCGCGTCTATGAATCGGGTGGCCCCGGTTCAAATATCGGCCAAGACACTGGATACCTTTTTTCAGTGCTTCAATGCCTGTAGCTCTGAGGTGCACTCAGCCTCGTATCAAATTGAGGACAAGAGTGTCGTTGGTTTTGCTGACCAGATTGGGAGGTAAAGACGGTCGAGTGTGGGACTGACCACCCTACCTCATCTCGTTTCATGCGTAGAGAATATGTGGATTGCTACCTCCACATCCTCCATTCTCCGTCCACAGTGCGTGCACATCTTATAGGGGATTATAACTTTGCCTTTCTACCTTTTACTGTCACAGTTTAAAGTAGAATGACAGTTTTTTTTTAGTAATGACAGCAAGTTTCTTCTGCGTCACTCTCGACGTGATTTATTTTTTGTTGTTGTTGTAAAAGTGATTATACTAATGAAGATTTCGGGAATGACTATTACCACCACCGCCAGCGTCTGAGTCTGCTACTGAAGCCGAAATGATTGATGAAATAATTAGAATATGTAAAATGACATTGAGATCGTTATTGAAGACTAAATTTGTTTTTAAAACCAAGCTACAAATGTGTCTCAAGCGTGAAGTGTAAAATGAATCTGTCTTTCTTGTCTTTTTCCTGTACGGCTGAAGACGTGGCCATTGAATGCCCAAACGACTCCATAGATAAGCCTTATTAAAGGTACCATCCCAGCATTTGCCTCGTGTGACCGAGGGAAACCAGGGAAAACCTCAGTCAGGATGTCCGGACCCTGGTTTGAACCCGCGTTCTCCCCATTCCTAAGCCAATGCTCTACCACTGAGCCACGGCAGCTGAGTATAACTTATTTTGAAAAATAATATGCAGGAAAAGTTATAAAATGCTTTTACACCCCTCAATTTTTCATTTATCGCTTCCTGATACCTTCATGTTTCGAAGTACTGACATGAATAATAAAGGTTGGTACGACTGGACATAGAAAGGTTTCATAATGATAGTATGAAAAATTCGTATATGGGTCCCGCAACGGTAAACGAGTATAGGGGATTCACATTTACTATCGCATGAATAAGGACGGGGAAAAATTGGATTTTCTAAAGTCTAATTTATAAGTCTAATATACGTTTTTACAAATAATTATACATAACAATCAATGGTGGGTCCCACAAACATACAGCCTGTCAAGGATTCCACAATGGTAGACGGATGTAAATATATATATATATATATATATATATATATATATATATATATATGTTGATACTAGTATATATTACAAATATGTCCATAATGTTAGTAAAGCTCGTTATAATTCCAGACGTTCTAATTATATAAAGGTGAGCAAATTATTGAAAAAATCTAATAATTTTGCTACACTTGTTCCGAATATCTATCATTCGTTGGCTGTTTGATGGCAGCATAGGATTGTTAAAAATTACGATGTAAGATTTCTTAAATGTAAATATCATTGTTCGAATCTAATATTCCCTGTTACTTTCTATATTGATATTGTTGTGTCCACTGAGTTTATATCCCTCTGCGGATTAGTCCGATGACATAAATACTTGATGGAACTTGATTTATGTATTTTACATTTAATTAATTCTCTTCCAACCTAAAATTGACAGTCCTTACTGTATTTATACCACTTTTTATTTGAATTATTTATCAGTCTGTGAGCTATTAAGATACCAGCAGTTGAACGAAAATTTCCGACATGGCGATTTGTTACTTTTAAGGAAATTTTATAAGGGAATATAACAATTTGTTTCTTATATATATATATTATGCACAGCTAATACATATGTCATATGTATTATTGCAATAACAATAAGACATCATTATAAATACAAACAAAAATTTGGTTGGAAACATTTTGCAACAATATATTACATTGTATATTACATTGTAACAATATATAGCATATATTACATTGGATCAGATCTTTTCTGGGACCAGCAAAACCTGGCTATAAATAGCGAAAAGTAATTTCTTAAATTTGGAATATTTCTAAAGGAATTTCATATTTCTTCTTATACGTGTTTATACCGAAGTACATAACTCATTCCGTCACTCTATGGTCTTTACTATATATTAACATATTGTTATAATATCCGCACTGTAATTAAAGTTTATGTTACTACGTTTGGGTATTGTATTCACAACATACGCTACCGAATGTATACTGATATGGCTGTTTCAACCATATTTTAATATAAAAACACACACATAGTGTAACCGTTTTAGTGTTCTATCAACACGTTCTTAAACCAAAGCACTAATCAACGCTTTTATAACTCACAATTCAACACCAAAAGACCACCCTGTCTTGCTTTCATCTTCAGTTAGCCATGTTTCAGATATTAATCACTTTTCAAAACGAAAAAAAAAATCAACTAAATACAAACAGTAAACAGTTTGCTTACAGACAAGTCTTGCCTCGCCTTGGCCATCAACAACAAATAATCAAACTTATAGTAGAGACCTAATTACGAAGGTAACTTAAATCGAGGCGCAATAATCATTAATAAATAAAAGCATAGTAAGCAATTAATACAAAAATAATAAACAAATAACCGAAGAACAATCCTTATGAAGAAGACTGATACACATTCCTCAATTCCATCAGTACCCAAATCCTAATACAAGGTCCCAAGATCCATACCCGTAATATTCTGTATTATCCACCTACAAAATGTGAAATCAGAGTTCTACTGAACTAGAGGCCTGGTCTGTCAGTAAAAATGTCGATTGCTTGAAATTTGTTTACCTTAAGAAATATCTCAACCTTTGGAACGTGACTCACGAAAGATGAAGAAAGTACATCTTGGTCTCCTGCTATTAACAATGAACTCTCATAGCATTGTTTAATGTTTCGATTTTAAGGCGTTGGCAGAATACTAACATTGGTACCCTTACTACGATGATTTTATAATAAAGTATAGTGTTTATTCATGTCACTGTTTTTAGTCAACGTAATTTAAGTGGAATTGAGGTATTTGCTATTTCTATTTCTTTATGTTGAGGGATTGTTTGCAAACAAAACGATAGCTTTCTCCGTTTTGTACTCCAATCTACATTTGCATCATTCCGTGACTATTTTGGATGCTAAACGTTCATCGTTCTGGATTCTGACGTTTGAATTTCTAAAAGATGGTGGATGTTTTGTAAAGAAAATATGTATTATTACATTACATATTACAAAAGAAACTTGTATTATTAATGGCGAAATATTATTTCTCAACACAAGAGAACACATCCGGATACAATACCTGGTAATCTCCTACTACTATGGTGCCTCGGTTACAAGTAGGTTTATATATATATTGAAATTTGAAATTTTAGCTTAAACTGTTCGCGTCTCAAAAATAGGATACACGTATTTCGGCATTTTTCCACGTTTTCATTAGTTCTGGGGAAACGATAGAAGGAATAACGTTTACAACGGATATAACAAAATGAGGAATATAATCATGTAGCGTTAGGTCGTTATTTGAAGCAGAAATATAATAAACATGCAAGAAGAAATCAAGATAAACAAACTAAAGCAAAGGTTAGTTCAAATCAATATAGGTTATATGAACTATAGGGAAAACAAAATTTATCAATGCCGTAACGTTAGTTAACGTATAATGATAAAAGTAAGCAGAATATATTCTACTAGCTTTATGCAACATATTTATAGGCAATGTAAATGTATGCTAATATTTATGTTACTAGATATGAAACATTTTCCAGTCCTTTATCTTCACCGAGATTATTTCTAAATTTACACTTCCTTTACCACGTTTGTGTATTTGGCCCCCACTGTTATGCAGTTTGTCCTTACTGTAATAATAGTATTTATTGATGGCTGGAACATAAATTACGAGTGTAAAATAAAAGGTCTTGATAACAATATACTGGATTTAACGGGACGTGTGGACGTGAATGAAGGAGACTCCATAATAAAGAACTTCATGGACTTTACGACTGCCCCGATGTTGTAAGAATAATGAAAAAGAAACGACTAAGATGGGCAGACCGTGTAGCTCGGCTGAGGGAAAGCGAAGATTAGATTCAATAGTGGTTGGTAAGCCGCAGGGATAGAGAACGTTGGGAAGAGAAAGACTACGTTGGAAAGAAAATATTAAAAGGGATCTTCGAGAAATATGTACTTCTGATGAGGACTGGCTTTCTCTTGCTTAGGATGGCATGTTATGGCGGACGTTTGTTACTGTGGCCATGAATTTGATAATTATTAAACGATATAGTAAGTAAGTGATTATATGTTTCAATTCATTATTAAATATATTGGGGGTCCATATGTAACGCACTTAGTAAATAGCTTTACTCCAAAGTAAACCAATACTTTAGTCAGAAACCAATACATGGCAACATATTGAATTGTTACTTTTTAAGTCATTTGATAGGTATCTTTCATGTTTAGTTTCTATCGATGTTTGTACATGTATTGATGACAATTTATAAATATATTCACATTTTCTTTTAAATGACGGCGCTCAGACAAGGGACATCCATTTCATGAAACAAGTGTCTTTTTTCGCTCAAACCAAGTTCGATGTGTGCATTGTCCTTGCTTACAAAACAGAAACGCTCAATCAAATGCTATGTATGTGTAGATATTGTGTTTGTTAAGACCACTGAATAGAGGCATTAAGATGTCAATTTCGGAATCAGAAATTATTGGATTCAGGAATGTTACGGAATTTTGAAATTTGAGCTTTCGAAATTCCGACCTTGCGAATTTTAAAATTCCGATTCCTGAATCATGGTTTCCGTTCCTGGAAATTCAGGAGTTCTGAATATCTACTACTCAACACGAATTGTGTCAAGTTCAGGCTTTTGAACGTTAAGAAGCGAACGAAAATGTATTTTTTCTAATTTTTAACATAAATTTATTATCGTATTTCTAAGTATCAAACATCCAATATTAAATGATTTGTTTATTTTATATTTGTATTAAAATTTTCATTATGCAATTAATGCGTATTTTTCGGCATTACATATTTCCCGTCGTTGAAAATACTGTTTATGTGCTGGGTGCATTTGCCCCTTACTTGACAAATAACTTGACTGTTCTTGACATGGCAAACGAAGGTTAAAGTTATGTTTAGGAGTAATCAATGCACTAATTATTCCATTCATTTTCAATGGTAGTTTAATACATGGGTCACATTGCTCTACGCGAATTGTTTTAATTTCCTTTTAATCACGAAAAAATTATACTTATTTGACAGTGCATAAAACTCAACGTATTGAACAGAAATAAAACTCAAAATGAAGCTACTTTTTTAGTTGATACCGAAGTCAGATGAGTAAGATTTAACTACC